>CACRXK020003817.1:0-34410 GCA_902702795.2 Paramuricea clavata | reverse complement strand
TTTATCCATAGTTTTGGTGATCAGATCAGATTTAATAAATTGATGCAGTAAATCGCATCTCTGGGCTCAAAATATTCTCTGCAGACCAAAAGACCCCTACTGATAACGGGTGGTGACTAAAAATGGACAAATTTCAGCACACTTTAGAGTCTTTATTATAAAATAACATGTATATAACGCGTGCTCTGATTGGTCGAAAGTGAAATTTTAACACGGAAAGTTCTTATTTTATAAAACAATTACTTTATTGTTTCTGTGTTTGGATGGCCTGATCCAAACACTTGGGAATGTTGCTCGAGTTAAGAAGAGCGCGCAAAATCACTCTCCTTCGGCTCGTGTTCGCGCGCTTTTCTTAACTCGAGCAACATTCCCGCGTGATCAGGCCATCCAAACACGGAAACCATAAAGTAATTGTATAGTACTAGGCAAACGTTGCCTGTAAAAGTTAAGTGAAAGCTTGTTTACTCGACTATCATATTCGAAATTACATCATTCCGACCGATCTCAACTAACTCTCGTTTCACGCCTAACAATAACTTAATGGGAAGTGATACACCCAAGTACCCTAGCGAATCAAGTGGCTATCCCGATCATAATTTCAAAGCGTATTGTGAGAGTAAATAATAATAATGTACACCGATCTAACTTAATATACCTATGAACGAATGTAGACCGAGTCCCTTGACCGCGCTATAACAGCCAACCCAGGAGCTGCTATCATCCTAACCGGGGACTTCAACCAATTCAAACACCGCCAATTGTGCAATTCGTTTTTCTTAAAACAGATTGTGAAGAATGCTACTAGAGGATCAAACATTCTTGATAAAATATTCACGAACATTTCGAAATTTTACGACGTTCCTGAAGTTGTTCCTCCACTCGGATTCTCAGACCATAACTCAGTTTTACTAAATCTACTGAATCATCGTAGGAACTCACGGTCCTTCCGAATGGTTAGAGATGCGCGTCCCTCCAATCGGAGGTTAATCACTGAAGCCCTATCCAGTGTTAACTGGTCTCCAATGTATCATCTGGGCTCTTGTGACGAACAGTTCCAATATTTCTTTTCCCTTGTCGATGGTATTGTTGATAAATATCTCCCGCTGAAGCGTATTAAATCTGACAGCAGCGATAAGCCCTGGATTACTCCGGAGATAAAAAGATTAATATCGAAACGCCAAGTGACCTGGCGCAGAGGAAACAAGCCTGTTTCGATTCTATAGGAACAAAATTAACAATTTGTGTAGGCGTGCTCGCTCAAAGTGTCAGTCGAATCCACGGAAGTGGTGGTCCGCTGTCAAAAATATTGCTGGCCTTGCCCAATCTAAAAACGTTTCCACACTTGTGTACAACGGACAGCCCTATTCCGATTCGGCTCTGACCAACCTGTTTAATGACAAGTTTGTTGCCGTTGGGAATTCCCTGCCTCCGCTTGCTTGGACGCCCCTGGAAGTCGGTGATTTTCCTCCCGACTTTTACATTTCAGTCTTTTCAGCTGCAGGTCCTGACGAAATCACATCTTGGTTCCTCCGTGAAAATTCCTCGTTATTATGTCGCCCATTAGCATCCATATTTAATGCCTCTTTTCATGATAGTTGTGTTCCATCCCTGTGGAAATCTGCAAATGTCATCCCCTGCCCTGGAAGTCGACTCTGATTTTCGACCGATATCGCTCACGCCCATAGTGAGTAAGATTCTGGGAGTCATTTCCATATAACGGGCTCTTGCAGTCAATCCGCGACCAAATTGATAAACTCCAATTTGGCTCAATTAAAGGATCCAACACCACCATGGCGCTAATACACCTGCTTCATAAATGGTACGAAGCGATGGACACACCTGGAGCCTGCCTACGGATATGCATGCTAGACTTTTCTAAAGCTTTTGACCGTATCGATTTCAACATTCTGATGCAGAAACTCATTAACATGCGCGTACATCCTATTCTAATTAATTGGATTGCCAACTTCCTTACTGACAGAAGTCAGAGAACAAGAATTGGCTCTAATTTTTCGAGTTGGAGAACTACCAACGGAGGAGTCCCCCAAGGAACCAAACTGGACCCCCTTCTCTTCCTCATCATGGTGAACGACTTGAATGTTTCTGACGATACGGTGAAATTTGTTGACGACACCAATATCTGGGAGATTGTCTTGAAGGATCAAGAATCCAACTCGGTCCTACCGTCTCAAATTACAGAATCTACTAAATGGGCTTCTGAGAATAACATGAAACTGAACCCTACAAAAACAAAAGAAGTTCGTGTCGAGTTTTCTCCTCTTGATCCCGGGGCTCTTCCGCCAATCACCATCGACGGTTATGATATAGTTGTGGTCCCGCATGCTAAATTACTTGGTGTCATGATCTCTAAAGATCTTAAATGGATCGAGCACGTTGATTATATCTGCTTGCAAGAAAGCTTCGAAGCGGTTGTAGCCTTTGTTTAGCTACATTCTTACCTAGAACTATCAAAATTAACAACTTGTAAATAAGGAGTGTTTGTAGACATTTTTACTCATATGCATGTAAACCAGTGTAATTCAGTTTTTAACTGCAAAATTGGTATCTTTTAATAAATTGAAATTGAAATATAACACATTTGTTGTTAACAGGGGGCAATTCTCGAACCAGCACTTTTGGCCTACAATGAATTGACGCAAATAATCTTTGGAATAACGGGCAAAATGTGCAAAATAGACAAAACAACGTGATTTGTGCGCTCTCGCATATAAAGAAAATGCCTTTTTGAAGATTTAGATTATTATCAGTGGCCTAGAGAAGTCCAATGGACCTGCCACATTGGAATATATTTGGATATATTTGTGTGACTGTCATTGACAGGAGATGTCCTTGAGATTGCTACACACAATGCTACTCTTTTCAAAGATATTTATAAGGTGTTACAGGGTTCGTACAAAAATTGAAATTGTTTTTGTTCATGTCTTACAGCTATTTGAAATTCATTAAAGTTGCCGTTTGAACAGTTTAACGTCACTTTTTACTGAATTCTATTAAACACCTTCGTTTCAACCCTTTCCTGACAGGCTGTAGCTACGAACCCTGGTGTTAGTACCGTCAGGTGAGAATTTTCTTTGACGTTTCTTCTCCAAATAATGACTAGTATGGCATCGGTATGAACATTCCATTTCTACGAGCAAAACAAACAAAAGAACTAGAAAAGTGCGAAAGCAATTGAGATTTATGTATGAGCCCCCCAATATGAGCACTATATATTGCGTATCTCCACAGTATAATATATTGCGTATCTCCACAGTGTAATATATTGTGTATCTCCACAGTGGTTTCTACATGAAAGATCTTGGTTTTTTCCATCTGACATTTGTATCTCTATTTTCTCTATAAATGAGCCGGCCTAAAACAATATTGACATTCCTTAAGTATGAGGTAACGGTCATTTCGTATGCGTTCTAGTGGTCTCCGCATAGATGTGCCAAACACGTTTTACAGTTGGTTTTAGTTGCCCATTTTTGAGTCCCCACCAGACCCCACCCACATCAATGCCATCAATAATGAGAACAAATACACTGTCACACGGCAATTGCTTGAAGCCTTGAACTTCACTGGAATTCACAAACCATACACAAAGTTAAATGCTTGAATTAACAAATATAAAACATTTTCCGTGTTGATATACAGTTATATCAACACGAGTGGAAATTGGGAAAACGAGAAATTGTGTGTTTCACACAATTTCGAGTTTTCCCAACTTCCACGAGTGTTGATATAACTATATATCAATACGGAAAAAATGTTTTATATTTGTTTTATAATATAGCAATGTCAAAAGCCCGAAGAATAAGAAAAATTTCCGTGTTACAAGCGGCGGAAAATTTCCCGTGTTGACATGGAGTTATATCAACACGGCTCTTAGCCAATCAGCGTTCAGAATTTACAAATGCTATATTATAATAAACGTTAATGATTAGTAAGAATGTAAGGAGTCGTTGGAACAGTTTGTAACACGTCTGCATGTTGACAGTGAGTAACGACTTGTCCACACGTTTGAATCAAGCACTGCAAACACAATCTGATATTAGCTTGTTGAAATGTAACACGTCTGTTACAGGCCAGCGTAACTTTTTTGACGTGTGTAAAATGCTTTCATCCATACAATTTCGTCGGGCAAATTTGGAAAATATTTGAGTGTTTGAGCAGTCAATATGAATAGTAATTAATGATACTTTACAAACGAGGATGAGAGTTGCGAACATAGAAGTAAAGGCCAGATTACACCACAGAACGATACGATAACTTGTATACGCGCGTTGATTGGTCAAAAATTTATCGTTATTTTCCGACTGAAACTAAAATTGCTCGGGTGAGCCGTGAGCGATTTTAGAATCGGTTATCGTCAAACGATAATTTTATCATTTTCGTTGTAGTGTTGACACCAACATAATTTTTTTTGCCAATCATCGCGTGTTTACAAGTTATCGTATCGTTATCGTTACCCCTTCATGCTTAGTTCTTATCGATCATTTTTTTATTGGGATTTGGCACCTTTAATACCTATAAACGGATCACTTCATTTAGCCAATAAGATTATGAGCTTTTTTGCATCGTGATCTGATTGGTTAAAATGAAGGCAGACCAGAAAGTAGACGTATGTTTTTAGTCCTAAGCCCCTCTGTGTCTAAAGTCCTTTGGTTAAATCCCCCTGAATATAAGCCCCTCCGTGTCTAAAGTCCATTGGCCCATTTAGTGGCAGCTCTCTTCCCCTGACGAGTAAAATTATCTGGTGTTAGACAGAGTAAATAATAAAGTAGGGTGCATCTGGGTGCATTGCCACTTAAAGGGTTATTAACAGAGCGACAGCGATTCCAACAGCTCAGACAAGTGACAATAATTAGATTACAGTATTGTAATGTATAGATTATAATTAATAATTATACACTGTATGTTTGTACATATTTCTTTTCATTCATGGTATAGTTTACAGGTACAATAACTATAATTATTACTAAGTAACATCAAATGTTGTTCGGTAAGCCCCATTAAGTCCTCCATGTATAAGCCCATCAATATTTATGGTATAGTTGCATGTTGGGTTTCACTAAAGCTGGGTGCACATACTACGATTTCAATCAGCCAATAGACACTTTGCTTGCTGACAATGAAAACTACTTATTTTCAATGGATTACATTGTTTACCTCGAGTTCAAGATATTGTTTTGTGTCAGGAAAATTCAAGAAGTGTGTATTTATGGTTTTGGTGTTGAAACAAAATCCAGTCTGTAGTACGATATTTAATATGGACTTGGGTACCGTTAGTAGGTGGGACATGGGGACCATTATTGGGTGGGACTTGGGGACTGTTAGTAGGTGGGAATTGGGGACCATTAGCAGGTGGGACTGGGACAATTGGGGGAGAGTTAGTAGGTGGGACTTGGGGACAATTATTAGGTGGGACTTGAGGACTGTTAATATTTAGTAGGTAGAACTTGGTGGGACTTGGGGGAAAGAAAGTAGAAAGAACAGCTCCTAGACCAATGTCAGAAGCGTTCTTTTGCAACACAAATTCTTGGTCAAACTCAAAGTAACATAATATTGGTGCGGAGCAAAGTAATTGTCTATTAAGTTGTTCAAAGGCCGCAGTACATTCATCAGTCCAAACAAAATTATTGCTGTACTCCTTTGAAGTGAGTTTCATTAAATGTTGTGCAACAGTAGCATAATTAAGTCTAGACATGATTTATGAGTATATCTATATTAATGATAGCATTCTGCATTTATTCTATAATGCAACTTTCACTCCCATTTTACCGCCAGCTCACATTGAGTCTCATCAATTTTGAGCTGGTTCAAATTTTGATGCAATTAAGTTAATTAGTGTGAATGCAAGTAACTTCAATCCACTCTCATCAACTATTTTCCTCGTTTGACTTGAAAAGCTTTCATGCAAAAAATCACTTGCCTGTTCTCTCACTTTATAACCAAGGCTTCACAAGCTTGTTTAACAAACGTTCAAGTTTTGAAATTACTGTCAGATTCCACGTGTATGATATTATTATTATAATTATAAAACTCGTCTATGTGTTTAACTTAATACGGCACATTCTATGTTTTTTATATATTTTAAAAGTTTACAAAGTGTCTCACTGACTCTTGAAGTTCTCTTAAAATTTAAATCCTCTGCAGATTTCAAAGCAGTGTACGTCATGATACTACACAAACCACGTTCGTTTAGACTAATAGTTTTCTTTAATGTATTTATCTGCGGACTTCAATGCATCCTGAGTGTCATGGTACCGTACCAACTGGCAAGCTCTTGCAAGAGTTGCCCATTCAAAACCTTGATGTTCATCAGACAATTTTATTCTACATTCCTGGTCAGTCAACTCTGCTAGCCAATATATCACTTTCTTTAAAACGCCTTTCACTGGATATTCCAAAACAATTTTAAAATCCCTAATAACATTCAAGGATTGGCTAGTTATTCCTGCTTCCTCTTCCGTTTCTCTGAAAGCTGTTTCTTCGTCACTTTCTTCTCCCTCGACATGTCCTTTTGGTGGCGTCCAATGATGACTACCATATGATGTTTGAAGTAGAAGATATTCAACAGGATTATTTAAAATACGACGAAATATTATCAAACCCGAAGCTCTCCCTCCTGCACGTGCCGCCATCTTGGAAACAAATTGCCTGTATTTTAGGGTGTCTGTTCGTACCTGCACAGCCTGTACATAAAATCGTTCAAAACATCAGAATTTTCATGAATTTGCAACGAGGAAAGGAAAATAAAAATACAAGTTATAAAAGCAAAGAAAAGCGAAGAGTATGTATGGAAATAATAGTTCAAGAAATTGTTTTAATGCAAACCAACAATCGTACTGGCCTCGTGGTACAATTGAGCAGTCTGGTGTCAGTGGACGAGATCGTGGTGAGCAAAATGTATTTCCAAACCAAAAGTCTCATTTTAATCCCAGGGATCGTCCTTCAAATTTCAACTCCCAGTCTACATATACACAGAGAGATCTGCAACAATATGGAGGTGACTATAATTCACATCAAACTGCAATGAAAGTTGGTCATCAACATGAAAGATTTATTAACAATGCAACAATGGTTCCAACACATAATATAAACTGGGTTAATAGTTCAACCAAGTTCTCATCTGAACATCATAATTCATTTTACCACATGGGAAATAACTCAGTATATAACACCCAAACTGGTAATTATGACGGAAATACTTTGCTGCACGCTATCAACCAGGGAAATAACTCGATATATAACTCTCACACTGGTAATTATGAAGGAAATATTATATCACAAGCTATCAACCAATCACATGCATTATCACATGGTGGTCATTATGGTCAGCCATTCCATCAAAATAACATACCATGTTCAACTATAGAACATCATGGTCATAGAAATTTTCATGCCAACAATGTTTCAATACATCCCAATCAAGTGTCATCACAAACTCATGATAGTCAGGAAGATGCTGACAAAATGTGGTTGAAGCAGTGGCTAGAACAACATCATGTACAAACTACAAATGGTAGCAAACCCAGAAAAACTCTCAAGGTTAGTCAAGGTCTTACACTTACCCACAGAGTAAAATACTAAAGTTTGGTTCATATTTGCAGCTTAATATGTCTCAATCATGATTTTTTTCTGCGTTGGTGTTGTGTACTCAGGTGAATATGATGTTTGTGGTGTTACTCTGAGTGCATATCCACAACGGGCGAGCTTGAAAAATATGCCCGGCCACGGTGGGAATCGAACCTATGACCTTTGGAATACTAGCCCAATGCTCTGCCAACTGAGCTACGCGGTCAGGACGGTTCGAGTAAGTGATATTTTGGAACAGAATCTAGTTCCTTCGACACCAGTGTAATCTTGTAATCGGGCATAATTTTTGGGCATATTTTCAGGCATAATTTTTGGGCATATTTTCAGGCATATTTTTCAAGCTCGCCCGGTGTGGATATGCACTCAGAGTAACACCACAAACATCATGTCTCAATCAGTTTCAATATTTCATGGGTGCCCATCCCCCCCCCCCCGGCATTTGTCGGGCATTTGTCATTTTGGTGAAAAACCGTTGGAAATGCCCCACCATGGGGTCAAAATAGTGCAACAAAATCCCCACCCTTCGACAGACCTGGAAATAGTGGTGGATCCTGGGAACCACGTTCCTAGAAAATTTTTTGATTGCTAGAAAAGATTTTCAATTTTCAATTGTAATGTTTCTAATTTGTGGTAAATAAAATTGACTTGACTTGAAATTTTCTTTGGCAGAAAGTTTAATTAATTTGAAATTTCTTTAAAAAAATTATCCATAAAAATCAACAAAAAGGTTAAAGGTCTAGGGTACAGTCCGTATGTAAACAAAGCCTTTGTTTACATTTCGGTTTTCAAAATATTGAACTTTATTCGACAACTATTTATATATTAATGCCTCTACAGTATAATAAATTATCAAGATACAACAATCAGGCTTTGCAAGAACATAAAATGAAATAAAAACCTAATTAAAATTGCAATAGGTTAAATATTTTTATTCTTTTAGTAATAAGGAGATGTTGTTAACAGTGAAGCCTGTGAAGCACAGTTAATGCTGTTAAACCAACTAAATTTTATGATAGTTTTCAAAGAAAATGTCCCCCCCTGGCTAGGATTTCCTGGTCTGCCGTTCGACTTACATTGATGCAAATGCCCCACCCTTGGGGACAAAATAGAAGTTTCCTGAGGATTTCTGAACCAAAAAATCGAATGCAGGCACTATCTCATCAATATATTTGTATTTAAAATTGATTCTGTAGTTAATAACAAACTCCGTACTCTGTCCATGGTTATGGTAAAACAAGCGACAGATATTTGACTTTTTGGCCTGAAACAAATTCCCCACCCCAGAGCTAACTTGCAGAAAGCAAATGCCCGACCCTGGGAACAAGTACAGTTGACAAACCACGGTGGGCATAAAAGACAGCGAATTTGGCCAAGTACATATAACTTTTTCTCGTTAGTTTGGAATATCACGAAACTCCCTCACAGGATAGAACTTAACATTCCTAGAAATCGTATGTTTTTTGTTTTTCGATTTTGTTACATTTTGGCGGGAAAATGACGTGCCAACTTTGGCGCCAAAAAAATAAACACGAGCTAAGAACATGCTAGTAACTTTTTCGAAAAGATTGTCCTGTAAGGATCTCAAAATTGTAAAAACATTAAAAATACAACAAGGCAGTGCGAAGATATGGCGATTCAAAGTTCGAAAAAAATCTATTTTTAGTAACAAAATGGCTGATTTTTCAATAAAAATAGAACTTTGAATCGCCATATCTTCGCACTGCCTTGTTGTATTTTTAATGTTTTTACAGTTTTGAGATCCTTATAGGACAATCTTTTGGAAAAAGTTACTAGCATGTTCTTAGTTCGTGTTTAATTTTTTGGCGCCAAAGTTGGCACGTCATTTTCCCGCCAAAATGTAACAAAATCGAAAAACAAAAAACATACGATTTCTAGGAATGTTAAGTTCTATCCTGTGAGGGAGTTTCGTGATATTCCAAACTAACGAGAGAAAGTTATATGTACTTGGCCAAATTCGCTGTCTTTTATGCCCACCGTGAACAGTTGACAATGCCCGACAAATGCTTGGGGGAGGGAGGGAGTGGCACCCATGGAATTGATTGAGACATTACACTGTGATAGGTTAAATATTTTTATTCTTTTATAATAAGAATATGAGTAATTGACTAGAATGAGGGCCTGATACATCTCTGTCTGGCCACATGTAGTAAATACAAAATCCAGCTTTTCACCTAATTGGTCTATCACACCAAAAGATTTTAACCTTTCTTTTGAATTAGTTAAACAAAAAATTTAATCTGCCTTTCAAATTAGTTAAAAGGCCACTCGGGGCCTACGGCCCTCATGACCTTTTAACTAATTCTCGAGACTCTATATTGCATAGAGCACATGTGACCATGCTCTAACCATTACATAGCATTTGTGTTCCCTTTCATAATTAGCATGCGTTCACATTTATATGGCTTTATTTTCATTTGTAGGTGTTTGCTTTTATTTGCTTTTGCTCTAGATTGTGTTGACTTTCACTTGCTTAATTCGCTTTAAAATTTAGTTTTTGTTTTCATTTGCCTTTGTTTTCATCAGAAATCATTATAATTATTTTATATTATTTAATTTAATTTTATTTAATTTAAAAAATAAAATTATGTCAAGGGGCCACAAAATACGGTGTTTTTCAGAGGTCTCAGTACATTTTTAATAAAAAACTTTTTTGAAAATAATTTTGAAACAAATGATAGCGATATTGCGTTTATTAAACGACGTTTCGATGCTACAGCGTGCATCATTTTCAAGTTATAGCACAGAATAGAAAGTAAGACAAAGTATTCTGGTAGACAAAGCATTCCATAACGAGTGGTTCGATAAGACATATCATCTACAGCTCGAAAGATCGGAATTAACCAACTTGTTGAACTTGGCCGTGAAGAACCAACTTTTCCAGTTAGATGGTAAGCTGTACCGGCAGGTAGACGGCGTTGCGATGGGATCACCACTTGGCCCCTTGATGGCGAACACCTTCATGTGTTCGATTGAACAGAATCTCGTTGACAACAACCGTATGCCCTCGTTTTCCCACCGTTTTATAACAAACGTACTTGCAGGGAGGTGAGTCCGGGATTGGACGCACCGAGGGTGGCTGTACTCGCTTTTTCGTGAGGGTGGCTGTACTCGCTTATATTCGTCGATGTTTTGTGAACATTTTCCCGGCCAAAAAAATCACTGGGCAAGAAAATACTTCTTTATCTACGTCTACATTACCTTTACTGCATTTTTTCTTTGGTTTTTCTTTAGTCTCAGTATGTTAGTCACCGAAAAAAGTTCTTTAAAGTTTAGGTTTATCGCCTAAATCTTGTCCGCCATATTTGTTATTGTTATTGCAACGTAAGCAGTTTAGCGGGTGAGTTCGGGCGAAAAGCAGGTGAGTTCGGCAAAAGCAGGTGAGCTCGACGACAAGCTCACCTGCTCTAAACCAATCAGAAAGCCGCTTTTAACACAGGTATGGGATAATGTTGATGACACCATTACCACCCAACGAAGTTTAGCATCGTCAGGAGATTTTCTTAATACCCTCAACAACTGCCATCCATCCTTGAATTTTACAATGGAATGTGAAGTTGACGGGAAGCTGCCTTTTCTTGGTATGGAAGCGATAAGAACGCATGGCCATATCGAAACGAAAGTCTACGTTAAACCAACAAATACCGGTGTCACAGGAGATTCGCCCCTCCCAGGAGTTTCGCCCCCCCTCTCAAAAGGGGGGCGATATTCCTAGGAGATTTGCCCCCCCGGGGCGAATCTCCTAGGAATATCGCCCCCCCAGGGGGGGAATCTCCTAGGAATATCGCCCCCCTTTAGGAATTTTGCCCCCCCCATATAAATTTTGAATTTTTGATCTAAAAACAAAACGATTGCAAGTTGAAAAGATTTATTGTGTGATTTATTCATTTATTTATTACAAGGAGACAAAATTACATACACATTTTAGGCTTCTTAGCAGCTGGTAGTGTGCACACTGCACAGTCTGCCACTCATTTGAGGTACTTAGACTAGTGTCATATTCTACACATCTAAAGTGGAACCATTGCCCACAGAGATCGCATAAAATCATGTTGTCGTATTCTTCTGACAGTTTACATTCACATAACGTATTATAAAAACAATCGCTTGCAAATTTTATCAATACTAGTGTTAACAATAGCCGCCACAGTAATCACTTGCTAACAATAAACTATAGGATTAACAAAAAATCTATGGAATGTGTTGGGAAGCGTATTGACTATTGCCTGTTGAATCTTCAACTTTCCATGTCAGTGTTAGTGATGTAATCTTGATTCTTGACTTCCGCAAAGAAAATTGCATTATATATGTGGTGTGGTTTATTCAAATAATTCCATGATACTTTGATACATGATACCATGATTTTATTAGTGCCTTAAACATTTGAGAATGTAACTCTGCAAAACTAAAAGCTTTTCTGTCTTTAGTCTTTCAGTTGAAACGTATATTATTGGAGTATTGCCTATTGGCAAGTTCTACCCTTCGCTTCTGAGATTTACAAACTATATTGAAATAATGCAAGTAAAAAATAGTGACAACTTATAAGCCACACATTTTCCAATAACGACAAAACGTGGATGCAAAACAATACCAATAATTACAATAACCACCACGGTGATTACTTTTTAACAATGAGTTTAAGGATTAACACTGAAAATGCAAAATATGCATGGTGTGCTGTGAAGCGTCATAAGTCCTAATGATCTACTGTAACTGTGTAAGCCCTTTAGATACATGTAACTGTAAATTTGTATTCTTACATGCAGGGCTTGAAATAATAAACGTTCCCAAAGTTCCCGATCATGGTGATCGGCAGTCATGACTTTCCCTGCTTTTTTCAGGTTGGAAACCGAAACCCTGCTTTTGCCGATCATAAGCAATTAATTCCTTGCCGATCGGTGATCGGTTGTTATTTCAAGCTCTGTCTTAACAATTTTGAATTGATATTGATTTCAAATTATTAAAGCCATGTAATAATTATCCCATGCAACTGTTAGGAAGGGCTAAATATTGAACGGAGGACGAAAATCACAAAGAAAAGGTGAAGTTCTAAAGGGGGCGAATTTCCTAAAGGGGGCGAAATTCCTAGGATTTTCGCCCCCCTGGGGGGCGATATTCCTAGGAATTTCGCCCCCCGGGGGCGAAAATGTAGGGGGGGCGAAAATCCTGGGACACCGGCCTCCTTCTCCACTACCAGAGCCATGTCGATCGTAGATATAAAAGATCATTGATTATTACCATGCTAAACCGTGCATTCCGTTTGTCGTCATCCTGGAAACACTTTGTGGAAGAGTGTGATCGTCTAAAGAGCGTTTTTGCCAATCTACGATATCCTCTCAGATTCGTTGACACAATCATCTCTGAGTTTGTAACCAAGAAATACGCAGAAATGAACAGCTCGATTCCAACTGAGTATGTGAAAAGAGATGTGATTTGCGTGGCCCTGCCGTTTAAAGATCAGGAGTCGTCTGATATCGTGCGAAGACAACTCGCAGGCCTTGGTTCGGTGATTGGTAGAACATTAGAGCCAGTATTTAAAAGTAGGAAGATCAAAGACGAAGTTAAAGTTCACGAGATAAAAGCACCAATTGTAAATCAACAACGCGTTGTATACAGAATATAAATGTGATCTGTGCGATGCAGATTATGTTGGCTATACTAGTCGGCACTTACATCAGCGCATTGATGAGCACAAGCGGTCGGTAATCGGGAAGCATACGAGAGAAGATCACAAAGAGGATGCGTCGAGAATTGAAGGTTGCTTTTCAATTCTTCGAAAATGCCAAGGAAAGTATGAGTATCTTCTATACGAAATGTTGTATATTAAGGAACTATCGCCGTCCTTGAACACTCAATGGGACTCGATTCGTTCAAAACTTTATACTTAGTCCTATAATTAATGGGCTTTATGTTTGTTTTGTTTAGTATGTTTGTTTGTTGTTTTTTGTGTACATGTTTGATACATTTATGAAAGACAGAAATATGTTTAATCTGTTTTATGTTTTTTAATGTAATTTATTACGTAATATAAATTTAAATTTTGCATGCTTACGCAATAATTTGCTAACGTGACACGAACGGTTTAATTAAAATCAACGCAATATTTAACAATTATTCGCCGAAGGCAAGGTGATTATCGGTGAATAAAAACCGAGACGAAGTCGAGGTTTTTATTCACGATAATCACCGAGCCTGAGGTGAATAATTGTTTTAGTATAATTTCATAGGTGATTATTTGGAAAAAATAAGAAAATACACATTTCTTCGTCATTTAATTGACAAAAAGGCTTCGGCCGCCATTTTGAAAATCGCTTAGGTGATTATCGCGTAATAATCACCTCAACGGCAACCAATCAGCGTGGAGAATTTTCAATAATCACCTATGTAATTATACTAAATGTAATTACTATTACTTGAAAATGATGCACGCTGTAGCATCGAAACGTTGTTTAATAAATGTAATATCGCTGTCATTTGTCTCAGTAAATAGGTGTTTTATTATATAGCAAGTGCCAAAGTCTCAATAGTTTTCCTGGTATTCCAAAACTGTAATAAAACTTTTGAAAGAACTTTGCTTTGAATTTGCTGTTTGACGTGAACGGCTCGTGCCTCATTGTTGTCTGGTTGCCTCCTTGCCACAGCATGCAGTGAACATGACGTTTTGTGGACTGGCACGTGATACGGTTTTGACCAAACAGCAAACAGGAAAATTGAACTTTGACACTTGCTATAAAATAAATATATTTGTTATGTAGTTCGTGTCAAAGTTCAATTTTTCTGTTTGCCGATTGGTCAAAACCGTGTCACGTGCTGGTCCACAAAACGTCATGTTCGGCAACCGGTCCGCAATCAAACATTTATTGACCGGTCAATAATAAAATGGGCGCAATACGCATGCGTGTCAACCATGAAGTTCCAAAGTTCATTTTTAAAACTTTTTTCTAAACATTTACGGCGTTCCATTTATCCAGTTTTGGTTTCAAATTAAGTTCACTCCAATAACCGGTGAATTATTCATACTTTGACACTTATGTACTACAAAACACTTATTTACTGAGACCTCGGGAAGGAAGTATGTTTTGTGCCCCTCGACCGCCGTTGTTACCCTCGGCTTCGCCTCGGGCAACAACGGCGGTCTCGGGTCCACAAAAACACACTGTTTCCCTCGGTCTCAGTAAATAAGTGATAATTATCACACACTGTGCTTTTATCAGGGCGATAACAGGGTGACATAAAAACGATATGTCACTGATATCGCTTTTGTCACTGATATCGCTTTTTGTCCCGCTACCTTACTAATTTTGCATTGGGGCAATGATTAATATTCTAATAAATTCTGATCGTGATAAAGGCACAAGTATATGATAAACAGGTTATCATAATCAGGACGTTTTTGCGCTCACTCATGACATTTATCATATCGTCCCTCAAGCAATAAAACTGATATTAGATAGCTTAAGATCTACGACGTCGATGTCAGCTAGGACGTCAGGGTTAAGCAAAGGACTGGGACTAGGACGTCGTCCTAAATAAGTAGATAGGGACCTTAAGCAAACAGGACGGCAACGCAACGACGACGGCTATTCACACAATGATATTCTGATCTCGTACAAAAGAAATGAATAATTAAAAGCCCCACGGGAGTTACAGACGTTCTATTAAGGCTTTTTACAACGGCAAACGAGAGATTTTCACGTCTCGTGTACAACGCAAACATGTCAAGACGCGACAAGTGAAACTACAAATTTGCTCAGCAGAAGCGTTTTTAACCATAAAGCCTTTGTTTTAATCTCTTCAAACTGAACTCAATTCGTATATACAGGCAGTGGATAATACACAACAACTCTTCTTCGCAATAATTTATTTGAAGAAGTTTGTTTTGGCTGTCGTCGTCGCGTTGCTGTCGTACATGCTTAAGGTCCCTGATATCTCAATATCTACGACGTCAAATATCTAGGGCGGCAAGCGGAAGTAAATTGGTAATAGTTCTTGAATTGTCCATGTGTCTCTCTCAATTTGCTCGACGTCCACCAAACGTCGACAACCTCACAACAAAAGCATAACAAACTGTAAAGGATTCACACGTCTCTTTTAAATTCATTTTCAAAAGGATGTAAATGTTCATAGTTTAAATGTCGACGTCGTGAATCTTAAGTGGAAGTTTATTTATTTAGGACGTCCTAGTCCCAGTCCTCTGCTTGGCCCTGACGTCCTAGCTGACGTCAACGTCGTAGATCTTAAGCTATCTATTGCCTCGCCCCTCATATGATAACCTATATGTACATGCAATAATAAGTTGTTGTTTGCTATAGCTTAACTTGCTCAATCTTGTGGCAATGAACAGGAAATTTCTGTCGGCTCCAGACTGTGGCAGCTAATTAACCAAATGATGGATTAATGAATGAATCCTTTTTAGTATCCTTTGGGAACATTATTAATTCTTATTTAGTTCATTTGTGACACATTTGAAGAAATATAGATCAGATTTTACTGTTAAGATTTTTCCGGAGGATTGTGAGATAATTACAACGCCTACCTTCAGAAAGGTTGGAGGATAGTCTCACTAGCATGGCCAAATATATGGTCACTATCTTTTGATATGCCCATGCATAACTGAAACTGTCAACATGCTCCATTGTTCACTAACTGAGCTATATGGGGCTTTGGTGGCGTGATCATCAGAGCAAGCATCTTTCACCTATGAGATGGTGCGTTTAATTATTTTGTTGCCCACTCATATGAAAAGAGTTGCGACTCTTTGTTCATCAATGCTCTGCCTATTGAATAGTCGTGGATTTTCTCCAGGTCCAACCACAAGGAAAGTTGACTGGGTGGGTTAGGATAAACAAAGTTAAGAAAGTAATCACAATTGTTGTAAAAGATAAAATACCGGTAGTCTAGGCTAAGTACACAGGAAAAAAACCCTAGCCTGTAACAATGTTGATGAAAACAGGCCTGAACAATATTTTGCTGCCCATATTGTTCCTGGTTGTTAACAATATTGTTCAGCATTGCTTAGGTGAACAATGCTGAACAATATTGTTAACAACCAAGAACAATATGGGCAGCAAAATATTGTTCAGGCCTGTTTTCAACAACATTGTTACAGGCTAGGCGTTTTTTGCAGTGTACAGTATGTATGTAATTAGATAAGCATAATACTTGATGTAAAGTGCATTTGATAATATCCACATAGAAATTTGCGCTATGGAAATGTATATGAGTTCTTGTGGCCAATTGAATTCCTTCCACACTGGTAAACGTTAACCATTCACATAAAATATACAAAATGTGATACCACTTTGCAACTATGTACTATATTGCAGTAATATGGTAAGTTGCACTCACAAAAGTTGCCTGTACAATTATACCCAGTCAACTCAACCAAAGCTGAACATTCTCAACTTCCCAGCATGAGCATTCATGGTTTTGTTAAAAAATGTTTACCAGTCCTGTTTATTGAGCTATAATTATAATGTTTTGGACGTATCGTGATGTGTACTTGTATTAACGTAACATTTAATGATGTGTTCATTTATATTGTTTGTATAGATTAGTGAAGCACAGAATCTTTTTCAAAGCTATTTAAGTCTTAATAATCAGTTAAAAGAACATTTTGATGAGCTGCAAAAGAACGTTGAGTCAGAACCTGAGAAATGGAACAATGTTCTGGCCAAAGCTGAAAAAACCAAGGTTAGTACAGGAGTATTTCTCATTTCATTAAAAAATATGTCTGACCTTGCAAACTCCTTAGATATGCTATTGTGTACATATATTTCCTAAGAGATCCCCAGTGCTGCTTATACTGGACCCCTACGAAACTTAGTTAAGTCTATATTTTTACATCCCTGCATGTTAATGTTTTTATATTCTGTTTTATCAGGCACACATAAATGGCGATTATAGGAAGGCCAGATATCACTAACCACCGGTTTGTGATTTTCCCAACTTTTCTAAAAATGCTTGAAAAACTGCGAAACCACAGATATATGCATGGACGTGCAAATTATAAACAGAAACTTTATAAATACTCAAATTTAATCTGGGTTGCACCAATCAATGAGCAATTTTAGAAAGCTTGAAAAAATCATGAGGGTAGTGATTTTTCAACCTTTTTGAAATTGTCCGTTGATTGACAGTAGCGTAACCAACCCGACGATTTAGTCCCGCTATATGCAAATATTTTCATGTTCATTGACTGTGAAAACAATCAATTTCTAAAGAAATGAATAATGATAATAATTTTGAATTTGCATAGCGGGACTAAATTGTCGGGCTGGCTACGCCACTGTTGATTGATATAACCCAGATTAAATTTTAGGGTCTATAAATTGAAGTCTCTTGTGAAGTCCATATATCTTATTGACATATAATCCGGCCGAGTATTTTACGAATTTCGAACGTAGAAAAATGCGAGAAACGAGTGACGCTCTCAGATTTTTCGTGTTCTCATGACCTTATTTGGTAAAATCACGTCATTGTCATACAATAAATATCCGTATTTTAATACCGCTTCAAGCATTTTTACAACGGTCGAAAAAATAACTGTGGATAGCGACCTTCGTACAACCTCCGCAGTTTATTTGATACTCTGTATCAACTATTATCAAGTTCAACCTCAAAATGTTCTTAAACACTGTGGTTTTATTTCTGTGTAGGAGGAGATCACGTCTGTTCAAAAAATTTTGAACGACCCGCATATCATGCAGGATCTTCAGGAAAAAATTCATAAACGGAAACAGAAACGAGTAAGTACATGATAGGATGATAAAATGGCGGCCATGTTGGTGCCAAATGCAATGAAAGATACTGAGATTTTTTTATGAAGTATCACCAACATACATGCCGCCGTGACGTAACGTGCAATAGACTCACTGTGCCGTGTGTGTCAAAGCATGTAAATACATCACCTCCCTGTCCTTTCCCGTGTGGAAGAAGAGAAGATGTCTGGCCAAAGAAAATATGATTTATTGTAAGCCATATATCCTTGACAAGGTATTTTAATCCTGTAGTTAATCCTGATGTTTGAATGTAATCTATACATCCTGTATGTAATGTTTACAAAGTATAGCAACATATTGTATAGTGCCTAAATACTATGTTGGCATCTATCCAGGAATGGACGAAATTTTGATGAACTAGTGGAATTAAATAACGCGATACAGCTCCATGCACCCATCCCGCCTTATATAAAAGATGCGTTTATTTACCTACTTAAACTTCCGTTCTTGCGTGGATGTCTTTGCGGCTGCAGAAATTCGCCACTGCTGTAACCGTCACCCTGGTGTGGAACTATATTTATTAAGTTGTAAATTATTTTATGTTGAACTTGGCAGTTATGGTTAAAAAATCGCCGAAGACGACGTTATTTGGAGAAACAGGAGGATGAAGAGAGAAGGAAAGTTCTACATGAAAAAATTGATCTTTGGCAGAAAGAAATCAGAGAGAAAGATCTCGCTGCTAGAAAGGTAGTATTTATAAATAAATTTTGTTTTTTGTAGTGTATAACTTGACAGTACAAGGGAAGATGAACACTACTTAATAAACTGCTGTTGCAGTTCGAGACGAAGGGATATGGGGCAAGCAACCCACAATAGCTTTTGCAGCAAAATAATATTTGCAACCTGCCTTTGATCACATGTTGCACTTAATTAAACTGATAGGTTAAATAATCACTCATAATAGTAAAAATGCATTTGGAGCATTCCAGGGGGGGGGGGGAGTAGAAACAGTGTACGTCGTTGAATTTGTAAAATAGGTATATTATTTATTTATACGCGAACAGAGCTCTCAGCTCTGCGCAATGGTGTTTGATATGTACAGTATAGCAGTAGTCGTTCTTAGAATAGTCTTGTACCTGGCATGTTGGTGACACAGTGGTTTATAGTGCTTTTCACCTCTGGGACTGGGTTTTGATTCCTGTATACTTTGCAGTTGTCTGATTATAATTTCACCTCTAGCACATGTGAGACGAGTTTTCCAGTTTGACTCTCCCAAACACCGCACTTTCCAACTTCAATAACACTCGACCAAAACGAGATGACTCCATACTGACCTCAAGCAATAACAGAAATGATAGACTTTAGTTTTAGGTTTAGAA
Organism: Paramuricea clavata; assembly: GCA_902702795.2. Classification (NCBI taxonomy): domain Eukaryota; kingdom Metazoa; phylum Cnidaria; class Anthozoa; order Malacalcyonacea; family Plexauridae; genus Paramuricea; species Paramuricea clavata. The sequence continues at coordinate 14,690 of CACRXK020003817.1, read as the reverse complement.
CGGCTGCACACCAGTATTTGCATGATATAATGTCGTTTTATATGGAACTGTAATGTTTTTCTACTTTATTGCATTATTTTTCTCTTGTGTTTTCAGGCGGCATCTTTAAAACATGAAGCAGGTGGTGTGTTGGGGGAAGTAAGACGTAAACTGCAAGATTGTCACAAATTACAAGAATTAACCAAATCTCTTGTGAAGTTACGAGAACTTAGAAAATCTGAGGGCGAGAAGAAAGGTCTGTCCAAATATAGAAATAGGAAACAGTGTTAAATAAAGAAACAACAAAGGAAAAGATGGCATTCTTTTCTGTGTCAAATTGAAAAAACTGTCCTCGCTGAATTGGAATTTACCTTCTCACGGGGGCCCATATCCGCCATTAGTATGGTGCTGTCTTCCCACGCCAGATAATTTAATAGCGAATTTAAAAAATGTGAAAAGCGACTTTTCAAAGTTGTAACTGTAAATGTACCGTTATACGCACAACTATTTATTGGGACCCCGTTATTGGAGATCTCTGTGGTCAGTGCCTGCCATCGCGTACTTGTCATTATCTTACAAATGTATGTTTGTATTGACTGGCGAATCTTATAGATAAAATTTCTGTGATAATAAGTTGCATTTCACGGTACGTACACTCTCAGACTTGGGAGAGGCAGTACCACACAATGGCGGATACGCCCAGCGCGCGAGAAATGCTAATTGAATCAAATTATCTAAATTACAAATTATCTATTACGATATTGGCAGCTTCGACAGTCTCTGTCCTTTGATTAGCTGAACTCCACAAGAAGTGTATAGAAAAGAAAATCAACCAACAGATATATACTTGAACTGACTTAACCTCGTAGCCAGGGGTGGAAAAATAGGCGAGCTCGCGAGCACTGCTCGCAGGAAATGTTAAACAGCTGCAGGAAATTCGTTTGAATGAAGATTTGCTATTGAAAATTTGAATGAAACCTTAACACCCATGTCCCACTATGGGCGCAACAACATATGGTTGACAGACATTATTCCTTGAATTTAAAACCATGGTCATCTTGAACACCATATGTTTATGCACATGCAAGTCTGCAGGAAATTTTTGTCTCCAGGTTATATGCTCCCAGGAAGAAAATTCTTTTTTCCTGCCCTGCTCCTAGCTCAGTTGTTATAGAGGCTAGCAATTTATTTCCGTAGAATTATGTATTGGACCCCGTTATTGGAGAGTGCCTCTGCGGTTAGTCCCTGCCTGTGTTGTATATAAATTTTGTCTAGTCTAATTTATGTCTGTTATGTTTGGCGAATCTTGTAAATAAATAAATAAGTCAAATAGGGGGATGCATGTTCTATTCCCACCGACATCAAATGATTTTTCAGCGCGCCCGATGTAGAATAGCCTGTGTGCATGCAGACTATTATGATTACAGCATAATACAGTCTGTACGCAAGCTAGAACTACTCGGAATAGCATCATCTAATATAAATTCAGAAATTGATTTAGGATGAATAGAACCTATGCAGAGAACCTATGATCTGTACCAACGTTATTAAATTAATAATATTTCATGATCTAGGTGTTTATCCCAAGACATCATCGAGTGAAGATGACAATTTCACGACAAGATGTGAATATGTTGACAAGATGGTTGATGGAAGGATTAAGACTTACGAAGAAGAAGAGAAAGCTTTGGGAGTGATCATCATGGAAGAGGAGGGAGAACGAGAGAAAAAAGAAAAACAACAAAGACTGGAAGAAAAGGCGCTGCTTAACTTAAGTAAAGGTAACGTTCTAGGTTTTATGATTGAGCTTAGTAAAGGTTTATAGATTGTATATTTAACTATTGTATATTTAACTTAACTTACATATATGTTGGGTTTTATATTTAAAATGAGAAAATACTGGAACATAAAAAGTCAAAACATTTAGACAATTAAAGAGAATTTTGACGTTTTAGATGTTTCGGATCTACTTAGACATACTGGATGCAATGTAATAAATAACTTTATGAATACGATAAAAGTATTAATTCTAAACATGTGTTGGCATATTATAATTACAGTTGTTTTAAGTCTAGTGCTATTAAATAATTATGTTTTGTTATAGGCTTTCTGTGGCTCATTCTTTATAAGGAAATATATATTTTTAAAAATCATTGAGTACATCACATTTTATACTTTTCAGAAGCTGATCCTCTCGCAGAGTTTCGTCGTTATTATAACCAAGCAGATGAAAGTATTCAATATCTCATTCAAATTAGGTAAGCAAAATTTAGTTATATTTAATAAATATCTAATGCAGACAATATATTTTTTATTCCTCTAAAGTTTTATGAAAGCTTGTTCTGCCCCATGCAGTATTTGCGTCATTGCAAGCTAACTACAGTAGTCCAGGAGATCAACCTCGTTTCCAAGGCTTTACGTGCCATTATAACATCGCGAAGCTTTCTTTTCCTTTTATTCTGCGCAGAGGCTTTAACCACCGGGTGAGAGAAACACACGCAGAAGAAAAGGGAGTGTTTACTTTCTGTAAAATTCTACAGGCTCTACATGCATGCAGTTTAGAAACGGCTACTTATATAACATGAGTTCTATTTTAGGAGAGAATGGGACATATTCATCACATAATTGTAGCTGTTCCTTATTTCGTTATAACCAGTCATTAAAACATTGTTTCATGAAAAACATGATTTATCTTCCATCGCCCCTGACATAATTGTATAGATCTATATTAACCAGTCATTAAAACATGATTTTAAAAACATGATTATCTTCCAGGAGAGAATGGGATATCTACCTCACTCCTGACGTGACTTTGGGCAGCAGAGTCCCGGATGAAGACATCACCGCTGGCCCTCCCACAAGCAGTTTGTGGGCGTCTGTTCTAGAGGTATAAACACCAATATAACAATTTAATATATTTTAACTCGGTTTGTTTCGTTTTCTCGAACAACTATGTTTTACAGAGTCAGAATGACAAACTGAGTGTTCTTTCTGATTTCAGGCTGGCGATGAACAGAGCAAGAATTTAAAATAAACGGACCAATATAGAAACGACGGACCCACAGTCTATGGCCATGGGCAATGGCATGCCATGCCAATCATTTGATGGACCTACTTCATAGATCACCTACTTTCACCCTTAAGGACCTGGTGACCATGAAGCTCAATATAATCGTAATGTTGCTGTACAACAAGCATTAAGTAGCAACGCAATTTTAAAAAAAATATTGCAGGTTGAAATGAGATGTCAGACAAGAATTTAAATAACTTATTCGTTTCGAAATAAAGTTTTTCATGACCGCAGGCGATTAAACTCGTTCGATTTTCTGTGTACTCGGAACGCAATTTTTTAGCGTGTCATCAATTAGCCTTTCTCACGCCGCCATTTTTGGGGTACTGCCTTTTCCAAATCTGAGATTGTACGCAGTGAATAAATGATTTGCAGAACTATAATTGTGAGTATAATCATTATAAGTTAATTTACAGCTAAATATTTGAAAAAAAATGTTTTCACATCGCTTAGATTTTTCACGTCGTTTTCAAAAAGGTACCCCAAAAATGGCGAATTTGGCCTTCATGAGAAAGGCTAATTGCAAGCCTTCATGAGAAAGGCTAATTGCAAGCTAACGGGGATAAAATATTGCTTGCTACTTGCAATGTAACGCTATGTCTTTGCAGATTGCAGCAAAATCACGTCCTGTAATGGGAAGCACATAGAAACTTGCCATCACGGTGTAGCACCACGAAAATGATTACCTGGCGAGCACATGCCATTGATGGTACTGTGTGTTTCGCTTAAAATTTGCTAGCAGAATTTATTCATAACATTTACTATAAAACAAGATCCTTGGGTTAGATAAATTGGTGGGTTTTTTAGCACCAAACAGTAAGGCCCAAGCAGCCAAGCTTGCCGTCCGCACAGCATACGTTACTGACTAATATGTGGTGGATAATCCAAGTGAGCATATACAATTTATACTATAACTGTTCGACGTCGACATTTAAATCAACTGTGAATGAACTTATATCATTGTATAAATAGTTGATGGATTGTGAAATAATGTATTTCGCAAATTTTCTGGAATGGGACTATGATCCTCATTGATATGTTCTAATATCAATGCAGAGATATCAATGGCTTGATCATTTGAATTTTAATGAGATGCTACCAAGGCAACGAAGCCATGTGTTGTTTATATAGTGTTTAATAATGTCAAGTGTTTGATAATGCCGAGTGTTTTTATACTAAATCACTGCGACTAAATCATGACTACTTTAGAAGATCCTCGCAGTTATGTTGCATCTAAACCTGTATCAGGAATATCTCACAAAGGTCTTCATGTATCAGCGCGGAGTGCTCTGGTATACACATGTAGTCTACCAGATAGACGTGCAGTTGCCAAGCAAAACTATGCAAGACGAAATTATCAAATGCAGAAATGTGGGTACAACTCTGTCTCGTATAAACCTTATAAAACTCTGGGGAAAGTTTTTGTCAATGATAAAAAAATGATTTTGGTTGCACTTGGACAGAAAGATGATGAAATTAATGGCAGTGAGGTACTGTGTTTGATTTTGTTTTCACAAACTTTTATCACTTCATTAAGTCATTATCGGCTGCTCATTTTAAATTTGATATATTAAACTCAATTAGTGTTTGTACCGAACCTGCAGTATCACACACGACTAGCTTACTCCTCGAAAATTTACTCGTAGTCGTGTATTGGAAATTGATATGGCTTAGTATAATTTGATACATTGGAAGTAATTGGTACATTACAGTCAGTATTACAAAAAAGTCTATAGGCCTGTCATTATAGACCAACCTATAGGTTTTTATAAGTAATTGGAACATTTTCTATAAGTGACCTATATAGGGATGCCCATATAAACATGTAAAGGAGCTCTATTGGTGCCTAAAGTCTTCTATAGGGAATTCGAACATTTCCTATAATTTGGCCACCTACAGACTTTTTTCCTAAAGGACATATATGGTAATATATATGGCCCACTCACGGTTAGTGAATGTCTTTGTGGTTAGATTGAAAAACTATCACACTCTGACTGTTTTGGCAACTTTTATATGGTAGTACATATATGTAGTACTTAGCTAGGTGCAGGATTGACAGCGTACATTAATTGTCGGGTAGATGCAGATTGCAAAAATGGCAAATCATTGGGTCATTCCAAAAAACATCCATACCTTCCCCACAGAGGAAATTGGAAGTTAACCCCTACCCCCTTCGGATGTCCTAATGCACTTACTATTATCAGAAACAAATCTTTCTCCCCTCCCCCTCTGGACAGCAGAAAATTTGTGGGAGAGTGTGTATCTTTTCTGGAATGACTCATTCTCAGTAAAAACATGTTTCATAGGTGAGTAATTTATTTATACAACTTCAAAATGTACATTTTGTTCAAACTCTAAAACCTGGCTGGAAATCATTTTACAATGTGTGTTTAATTCTTTCATATATTAAAAAATGCCTAAAAATTCATGCATGCAAGTAAAAATCTAGGTTGCTTTTTTGCTGTAGCTCCCACCTAGGGAGATGTCAAGGAGGCTAGTTTCACCAAATTAGAGACCGGTCATTAATTACAGGGCAGGGGGCTGGTGGAAATGAAAAATTAGATGCTAAAATTTTGTTGCCCCCCCCCCTTGAGGATAACACAATTATATACTTGACTCCACATGCAAATAACAAAAGGCACATTCGTAATTTAAATTTCTTATAAAGTGAAGCCACATTTAATCATACTGTATGCCCTATCATAGTTATACTCATTGGGAAAAAACATCTGTGAGATATTGCTTTGGGGGGCCCATGAGGCGCCATGATAGTTGGCGCCGAGTGGAAAAATTTGAAAATATGGAGTCTCTAGATCGTTGGAAATGCCATTTTTATCTGTAGGTTTTATGGTACAACAGGGTCATTCGACTCATCCGGGGCAGGTACTTATATTACACAAAAATGTTTGCCCCCTCTTTTTCATGCACAGGTCACTGACTTCCCACACACACACACACACACACACACACACACTTTTCCACCAGAATATTATGTCCAGCTTATTCAGAGGAGCATGCATGCATGATCCTGGGTTTTGCCGATCACTCAAGCTCGACCAACCATGCGCAGTCTCATATACTTTTGAAATTTAATTACTATTTTGAGTTTAACCCATTGAGTGGCAGCATGCACTCTCCTCTTGACAAGTAAAATAGTCTGGCGTTAGACAGGGTAAAATAATAAAGTAAGATGCATCAGGGCATGCATATTGCCACTTAAAGGGTATTGTATGTGAGACTTGGGGGGGGGGAAGACTTGGGGGGGGGGGGAATTCAACGTTATTTTAAACTGCTGATGCTTCTTCATGTAATTTTAAAGCAACATTTCCTTGCAAACGTTTAAATTAAACAGAATGTAGATTTACGTGTGATCCCAGAAATACAACCTGAAGGTAATAAGCAGAAGTCAAAGATTGATGAGAATGAAGAGAAACCAGAATGGAAATTAACCAGCGTAAGTGATTCGAGTTTGCTTCAGTGTGCATGAAACAATATTTTAATTCATTTGGTTTTCTATACTTGGATATTCATCTATGCTATCCCATTTTCTTGTATCCAGAGACTTACCCAGAGTATGATTGTTCAAAGGTTTCTAGCTAGGTGCCTGCACCTACATGTAACCTGTGAATGGGCATTCCCACAGAGTCTCTGGGCACGAATAGTGCCAGCCAGATCAAGCTTGAACATGACGCTATATAAATACCATTTGATCCCATATGTAATAAATGTCGCACCAGATTCAAATTCACGCCAATTATTCATTTTATGAGCTGAGACTAGATCACTATTAAGATCTGGAAAGTTATTTTGTTAATCCATCATAGGTCATAAGACATAACCATTCTTTGTGATTCTTTGAGTATCTTTTTTGCACCTTCATCTTATTCATGTATTATTGGAAACGAAACAAAGTATTTTCATCACTATTTGTTCCTGTTGGGTAAGATGAAAACAATAACACAGTCAAAAAACATAACGCTTTCACTACTGTTTTTACATTCGTTAGACGTTACCGTTCGTTTTCATTTGCGTTCACTTTCATTACGTTCACTTTCATAACGTTCATTACTTCATTTTCGTTTGAATTCTCTATCAATAGCGTTTGCTTATAATTTCGTTCCCTTTCTTTTGCTTTCATGAGATTTTATCTTCAAGCGTGAGGATTACGTGATCCATGCACGAGGGATGTCGCGAGACTTTCGGAAAGCGTAAAAATACTCGAGCCGCAGGCGAGTGTATTTTTACGCTTTCCGAAAGTCGAACAACATCCCAAGTGCATGGATCACGCTGTCCTGCTTGGAAAACCATTTCAGTAATTGTTTTATAAAATAACTACAGTGAAACGATGACATTTTGAGAATCCCGCGAAGGTATTATAATTCCTCGTGCAGGATAGCCTGATCCTGCACGGCTATTGACCGATCAAATTGCGTGTTTCACTGTAGTTATTATATAACTTCTTTTCCTAAACGTTTTAGAAAATCTGCCTGCAAGAAAAAATTATTTATTTTTTGATGTGCCTGCGACCCTCGGTCCCAGCGGTCCCGATTTTATCGACCCCTAGGCCCTGTAGCTTTCAGTAAGCTTTCAATGGTGATCTTTTCCATTTTGTTCACATTCATTGGCAACCCCTTTCATAATTTAAATTAAATTTGCTTTCATCTCCTTTTGCTTACAGTACGTCCGCTTTTAATTACCGTTCGCTCCATTAACGTTCGCGTTCACTTTGCATTATCTTTAATTAGCATACCCTTTTATTGTGTCCTCTTTGAGTAGCGTTCTCTTTCATTATAATTTTATTTTGCCCTCGGAGATATAAAAGGAGTTAACTAAAGTTTGTCTGAGCTTGTGATATCTGTGGCTTGCAAGAACAGGAATGAAAAGGCGGAGGAAAATAAAGTAGTGCGAAACTAATACAAGAAAGATAATAGTCAGGGGTCAATGATGATTAATGGACCACTGTACCCTGGTTGCCAGAGGTTCTTGTATCTTCTGCCCTATGATTCTCACTCTAATTTATTTCACGCGATACGAGTGAGAATGATAGGGCCGAATCGCCGAGGATGCAAGAACCTCTGGCAACTGGTCAGGGTAGGACTACTGAAGATTCCTCAACTTATCTAAATAACCCTTCTGATGCTCATCGTATTTTTATCCTTTGTCTTTACCAAAATATTTGATTACAGGATTCTCAAGTGCAGTTTTTGTCGTTTAAATCTACTGAGAAACTTGAGAATATCCAGTCTCAGCTAACAAAAGGAAGGTAGGAATTAAAATGTAATAATTATCAAACGTGTGTATATGGATCGTTGTCTTCGCGAAGTATATTATGCAATCATGCATAGTTAATATTTTAATGCCCTGGTTACCTTGTCCAACCATTTGATGTCTAAGAAATTCTTCTTAAAATTTTATATGTAGAAAAATGATCAACGCAGTACGTCTTGGTTTCAATTTATTTCGTTTGATCAAGGAAGAACAACAGCGGAAGGTCAGTATCATGTACACAAATCTTTAGCTTTATATGAACTGTAGTCGCTTGATTTTAAAGGATTTTTTAGTTGTAGTTAACTTCTACAAGATGTACATACTATTATCACTTGCACTGCCAATTTATGATGGTGGATTAAGGTATGATTTATTTTCAATGTTTCTTAAGTTTACATTCTTGTATTTCGTTGTCCAGGCAGATGAGGCTGAAGTTGCGCGACAACGTAAGCTGGATGATGCGAAGAACAGCATGAAAATTATTTCTCCTTCAGAAAGTTCAGACGAATCTGACGATGAAGAAAATTTAAATGTCAAGTTGTACGTGTCAATTATGTCATCTTGATCTGAACAGTAATTTTTAGCCCAGCTGTGAAAACAGGGTCTTTTTTAACTATATAACTGGGGGGGCAAAGCCCAGCCCCCATGGTGGCCCCTCCTTCTACCATTTTCCCCCCTTCCGGTCAAGGTCCCTTTTCTCTAAAATATAAGCAAAACATTGGAAGAAAAATGGAATTTAGAAGGGAGGTTTGATATCCTTGTAACTGAACCTTGCTTTGTGAATCGTCTGTCTTTTATCTTCAAATTATTTGAGTAGTGTTTTTTAGAAATGCTAAAAATTGTATTGTAAATACCTCAGTCTTAGATTTCAATAATTTCCCAGTGAATAGCATATCCCATACCCTATGGATTTGAGTTGTTTGAAGGCTAGGCTGAACAAGTTAGTGACTGACATACCATGCAAATACTTAACTGAACATTCAGTCTATTCTCAGTATAATGTGACGCTGTATATCCAAAAATCTGTTTCAGAAAACGCACGAATTGCAGTCCTAGGGGTGGAAAAATACGAAACTTTTTTGGGGAAGAATGCCCCCCAGACCCCCGTCTTAAAAAAGGAGGGAAAAACTGCTTCAACAGCCATTTTCTAATTCTGAAACAAGTTGGGTAGATCTGGCGGATATGCTCAGCACACACCAGAATTTTCTACTACAGCAGGAATTTTGGCCTAATTTCACTATTAAATATTTGACAAATTAATTTAGGTGCATGTGTATAACAAGGGCGTCAATCTATCCCAAAAAGTGGGGGGGGGGACGGACTCCAAACTATGAAGGTCCGGAGGTACTATGCTACCCGAAATTTTTTTGTAAATTTTGGTACACTGAAACGGCATTCCCAGCGTTTTGGAGGCACTTGTAAAGTTATATTACAATGTGCATGATCTTAAATCCATGTGAGAAATGTGAGAATGTTAACCATGTGAGAAATACTCTAGAAACCAACATGTCCTAGCCTGTGAACAATTTGTACGTTACTCTCGATGAACATGTCCTCACTCTTATTTTATAAGGATAATCATCTATGTAAGGGAAACTCAGTTAATCAATATTTAATAGCACCTGGAAATTTACATATAACTTCTCTTCAGTGGCGGACACTTTACGAAATATTGGGGGGGGGGGCTCGTGCCGAAGGCACGGAAAATTTTAAAATTTGGATCCCGGAAATGGCATTTGCAGCATTCTGAGAACACATTTTGTAAAAAACTAGGTTTTCAAAACACTGTTTTAATGGTCGGCATTCAGTTATGAATCACATGCTAAGCATAGAAAAACAACATTTCAGAGAAAATATTTACATGATTATTAACATTTCTGAATGGAATTGCATGTAAAAATTTATTCGCTAAGTGAGTGAAATTTATTCGCTGCATGCGCACGCTTTTGTTTTTGTTAACATAATTAAAATTGGAATGTTAATTGAATTATCCGTTGTTTTTGAGCATAATAGTTTAATACGCATTCAAATATTATTGTGCAGCAGAAAATAAAATAATAATAATTATATAATTTTATTTTATTTTTATTATTATATAATTTTTTCGCTGGTAAAGACTAGTATAAGCTTCAAAAACAACAAAAAATCGACGTCGACATTTAAAGAAGTGCGGCCTGTTGCAAAAAGTTGACCTCCTAGTATCCGTCAAAAAGAATGTATAAAATGCGTATGTTGGGTCATGTGCAGTACAGAAACGTATATTATTATATTGTTTGGTATATTGCTTACTGTTTTAGCTTAAGTTTTATCAAATAGTTATTATTTAATATGACAATTACGTTATATGAGTGTGATTTGTGTTATTTGGTACAAGATTTTTACAGTCTTTAAAAATTATTTGGGGGGCTCGCCCCCCCCCCCTCGCCCCCTCCCCTAGTGTCCGCCACTGCTTCTCTTCATTAAATATTACATAATATGAAGGTGTAAGCTAACTGTAATAACCTTGTAGGATTAGACGATTAGGATTAAAACGCAATTATTTTTAAGTATTTACAATTTTACATATGAGATATCAGTACTTGCTCCGAGCGGCTACAGAAAGATCATACGTTGTACTTCTTATTAAATGTCTTCCTTTCGATCACAATTTTTGATGAACAGCATACCATGCATTAGGTTTTTAGATAACCAAGAAACAAAATTTCATTAAACATGTCAAAAAGTGGGGTGGGGGGGATAATTAGATATTCGTCCCCCCCCCACTCCAAAAACTGGAGGGGACGCGTCCCCCCCTCATCCCCCCCCAGGATTGACGCCCATGGTGTATAACATCTGCCGTACGCGATTCTTTTCAAACTTTGGACTTCTTTACTAGCTATTTCGAAATGTTCTCTTTAGCTAGACCATTCTGGCTAGAACAGTTGTTTTGATGTGGTGAAAATTTAAAAATCAACCACTACTTCGTCTTATCGTGAAACTCGTCTATTATTAAAAGTGCAAGTTTTGAGATATTTACTTTTGTTGTTTTATTTACTGTAGTGTTGTCAATGACGAAAGAAGTGATCTGAAATCATCTCAGCATGATGATGGAATATCTGCGGATTATTTAAGTTTGTTTCACTTATCTTTTCTCCTACTTTCAGTTTTTTTTCAAACTCATTCTGTTTAACTATATTGTAATGAAGAAGTTTTAAACTCATTCTGTTTAACTATATTGTAATGAAGAAGTTTTAATAATTTTGCGGAATACGATAATCTTTTGTTTTAATTAAAGGTGCAGACACAAATTTTGAAACATTTACAAACGAAAATTACTCAAGGAGCACATTGTAAGTATAGAATACATGCATTATTCATGCCAAGACTTTCTAGTGATATTTATATTGAAATAGATGTTACCGTAAGCAGTAAGCATAAATGAATATAGTAGTGTTGACTAAACACAGCATGAGCTCCACCTTTGAATTTACTATATGAGTAAATTCTTAAACACGTCCGAATTTATCATTGTGATAAATTCGCGGCACATTTTGAATTTACCCTAATAATAAATTCGCGGCACCTAACACTAACCCCAACCCTAACCACTAACCCTAACCACTAACCCCTAACCCTAACTTTTTAAACTTTTTTGAAAATCTAACTTTTTAAACTTTTTTTGCTTTTTAAAACTCTTTTAAAACTTTTTTAAAAACTATTCTTTTGAAAATCATCCCGCTCCCGCGCGACCAGCCTCCTTTTTAGTGCCATTAGATTTATAACAAAAAGTCTTGTCTAATGCTTGTGCTTTTATGATTAACTCTATTGATAAATTCACAATTTGCCGCGAATTTATCATAATGATAAATTCGGACGTGTTTAAGAATTTACTCATATAGTAAATTCAAAGGTGGAACTCATGTTGACTAAACACGGTGCTATTTCTGTAGTTACACCATTATTTATGGTTTGCAAAACAAAAATATTTACAACAAATCTGTCTAATTATTTCACTGAACAACATGAAGAAGTTGATTTTTCGCGCATTTTTAGTCGTTTCCTTGCCCGTGAAGTACAAACACATTACTGAAATACTTAACTACATAATTTATCCATATTTTTACGGTCAGGCAAACTCCTGCAGTTTCTCTGAAATCAAGAAGTACAGAAAGACTATATTCCAAGAAAAAACCACGTAGTTCATCAATACGTCCATATTCACCAGTTTATTCTAATATCAGCTATCCAAACTTGGACGCCAGGTAACATGTTGTGATAAAATGTATAGTTTTTCATGATTTTTCATCATCCAACATTAATATTCATCTCAAAATCTGGTATCTTTGGCTGGCAGCCAATATTTTCACACCCTCAAATATAAAAACCTTATATCCTCAGACTGAAATATACGTCAAATCAATAGTTATGAAATGATATTATGTTTAGAGAGAGTTTATACTTCGTCATTTCTCTGCTCTCAATACATGTTACGATATTGATATTTTGTTAAGAGATCTCGAAAGTTTATTTCGTCATTTTTGCTCTTAATACACATTGCGCTTATGCAAACTTATGATACTGATATGTGTTTCAGAGAGAGTTTATTCCGCCAATTGTGTGCGGTCAACTGGATCCTTGATGCGATGTCACAAGATGTATTTCCTCCTGTTGTTGTTCCCATTACAAATTGCTGGAATATAAAGTATGTTGTGGTGAATGTAGCCCGCGTGCAGGCCCAAGGGAACTGATAGTGGGCCTGCAAGCAAGGCCCGGTATTTTGTAAAACGCCCCTTTTCATAACACGCCCCATTCGCGCGTCAATTGTCAAAAAGGAACCAATGACAGCACCCAAATATTAACAAACAAACTCACATTAAAATGTTGCGGGGTTTTCTCGGCATAGTACAAAACATGGACTGGACTGGACTGGACAGTTGGACTGGACAGTTGGACTGGACTGATTTTTACATTTTCTCTATTCTTGACTTGCATAGTTGCATGTCAGCCACCATGTCAGGTGGCATGGCACAAAAGAATATTTTAGCACAAAATAGATATATAATGTCATGTCTATTTTGTGATTTTATCGATGAACATCGTCTGGTGTGTACCAGGAGGAGATTGGTTTCAAGTCAAGAATATAATGTTTTGCACCTGAATTACTTTTGATTTTTGGAAATTGAAAATACTTTACCTTCCCCGATGACCTCACTTTATAACTGGAGTGAAATCTCTTAAAGCGAAAGAAACCCCAGTAAGGGGTCGATCATTTAACTTTTGGGGGAGGGGGATTTACTGCTGGAAGGGAATTTTTTTTTGGGATCGTTGTGTGCAAGATTTTTTTCCCTATCCCATCACCATGTACGATATTTTTTTGCCACTCTCTCTTTCACAGCATTTTTTTCAATAGCTTATACTATTTAGATTCTTTAATTTAATTTAATAATAGTTAACGTTGAGTTTTGTAGCTTCATGCATTGCTTTTAATAATACATATTGCTATGAGGTACAGGGCCGCCGAGAGAATTCGCGGGGGCCGGGGCAAATCTTCCCTGGGAGCCCATGACATCATTATTTTTAAGCTAGACCCAACTAGAGCTTAGCTATAGACTGCATGTGGAGCTACTGTAAGGGGCCCTCAATTTCAAAAATTCTCTGACCAATTTAAAGAACCTGCTCAATTTTAGGCTCTCGCTCTCAAGTTGGGGCCCTATTAAGGTGGAGGTCCGGGCAATTCCCCCCCCTGCCCCCCCTCTCGGCGGCCCTGATGAGGTATAAGATTTGGTTCAGGGCCTCTTTACAGATGTGTAACTGGAGGGGACATATTTAGCGGGGGGGGGGGGCTGGAGAAGTTCCAGTCGGCAAGTCTGTATCACTGCAGCTACCAGCATATATATGCATGGTTTAACTAATAAGTATACGTTACAGGGCAGCAGATCAGGCCAATATTAACTAGGATTCTGAGACAACCGTGTCGACCACCGAAGGTGCGAGCCTCAAGAGGGGTATGGGGGCATGCCCCCTCCCCCCCAAGAAAATTTTGGATTTCGTGAAGCTCAGATAAGCTATTTCAAGCATTTTGAGGAGTTTTCCAAAAAGAAATTAACCTTACACTAGTCTCCAAAAATCAAACCAGCTGATCTTCTGGGACTGGTCAAATCGATCCCTGCAACCATGCTGTTTTGCAACATTTTTTCTCACCAAATACTGGGCAGGATATCCCCCCCCCCCAGTTTGTTATTGCAGGCATTTTTTTTTCAGAATAGCCTTGCAGGAAATTTTTTTTTCAAAATTACCCCCTCCTCAAAGGTTAAATGGTCAGCCTCTAAGTTGAATAGAATACAACACCAAACATAAACTACTTATAGCCTGCGGGTAGCCTGCTCGGATACGT
>CACRXK020003816.1:19205-34411 GCA_902702795.2 Paramuricea clavata | reverse complement strand
AGTGTGAGAATCCAAGATGGCGGAACGTTGTTGTTTTTCGAGAGCATTTATTTAGTATAAAAATAGCATGTTTTAGATATTAAAAAAGGAATAGAACCAATCGTAGGTCTTTATTGTCGTCTCATAAAGCGATTATCGACAACCCCAAGCTACCTCTACAGAATAAAATCTATAGACATGGTATCAAATGGGAAAGGCACATGTCCAAACATCTAATCTTAGTTATCCTAGAGTAAGCCAAATTACGTAAATACAACATCACTTACTCTCCCGTGTAGCCTTTGGAACAAGAATGAAATGATGCCAACTGGAAATCATTATATTCTTCTCCTAAATCACGGAGCACTTTCTTGAATGAATGAAACTTTGCTCCTTGTGCGTAAACATTATCTTGATAAACCTCGTCAGCAAACAGAAACAGTCCTTCTTCTTTCGCGAATTGGATGACTGCTTTAATGTTCTCATAACTAAGAACTTGTCCTAAAAGGAGACAAATTCGAACAAAAAATTTGTTTATGTAACCAGCGAAGAAATTTCTACAGCTGTGACATTAAAAAATCATAAATTGTTCCTCAAACCTGTGGGGTTTCCAGGGTTGATAACGCAGAGTAGTTTTGGATCGCAATGATCTCTTGCCTCGTCAACTGATCTCTTTAGTTCCTTGATATCCAGTGCCCAGCCATTGTCCTCGTCCAAATAATAGTTGATCTAAAATTTACCAGTTTTGAGAAATTGCAGCAAAGAACTCACAACTCTGTGGAGAAGATTGATTTCCAGTCCTTGCGAAGCATTTTGCAGTTATGTCTGAATGCTTACATTTCATATAAATTGCGTTTTAAATTTTTTATAACATGCAACATAACAATTAAGAAAAATATGAACAAATGGTATTTATACAGATAACTAAATTCTGTTCATATAATGCTAAATAGCAAAAACCTATTACAGTATTGTGCAATATGCAAGGAAGTATGTAGACATAGTGTGAATATACTATGGATTAAGGACGTGATGCAAATATGACCACATAGTATGGATTTGGAAAGATTATGATATTTTCTCCAGCGAGGATCTCACCTGATAAGCACCAAGTTCTGAGATGGTAGCAGAGTAAAGAGGATATTGTGGTATTGGAATCATCACACCAGCTCTATCTTTCCCACTTCCACCTGTTTGAAGGCACTTCATCATTTCCTACACGGGTAAAATAAAACATGTACTTAAGTATATCATGTAGACCAAGCATTTTAACTTGGGCAAAGAAAAGATCATTGTTCCACTGAATTGAACAACTGTGAACTTGTATTGCACCTTCACTCCTTCACTTGCTCCACCTGTCAAAGAGATATCTGAAGCATTGGAAGGATATCCGTCTCTTCTCTCAATGTACTTGGCAACATCTTGTCGGACCAGTTCGATACCACTAGAATGAGTGTATGCACCTGGAAAAAACAATGACAAAACACTGTTCAAACAAGTTTTATCTTAGTATTGCGTTTACAGCCATAAACGGAGTGGTTTGCCATAGCGTACCTGCAAATCAATATACTGCTGTCTAGCATCATAGTGCAAACATGGTCTTAAACAATATGATGGTCCTGTTCAAATGTGGTATGTAAATCTGCCAAATTGCTAATAATATAGAGCTGTGACAAACATTTAAAATACCATACCAACACTTCCGCCACCACAAGCTCCAAGAACTTTCCTCACTCTGTCTTTCACATCTTGTGGGTATTGTGAACTGTCCAGCAAGCTTGGATCCATACATATTGCTAGCACCTATCATGAAAATACTCAATAAATTGCTTATTTATTGCACAAAAACATTATTAAAAATGATTATGAATTATGATTGCAGTCATATATATTTAAAAGTAACTAGAACTACTATCGTACCGTACTGAAATTGACGGCAACTCAGCAACAGACACTTTGCAAAATATTAGGGTGAATTTAGGTTGCCACCATATATTACCACGCTTTTGGTACAGCAAATGTAAAATTGCCTACAAATGCAGATCTAAGCTAATATTCAGCAAGGGGGGGGGGGGTTATGTTACCTTACATGGTACTTGGGAACTAGCTTGGCCCACTGGCTTCCATAACGGGGGAAGCTGCCCTTGTGATCCTAGTACCCCTGTTGATGTGCTGAAATCAGTGCTACACCACTTACCTGTCTGATAAAAGTGATAGGTTGTTGACCCATGGCATGACAATCACCAATATTTGCTTTGAGAACCTCACTGAAAGGTTTTTGTGCTCCCTAAATGAGTAAAATCCTTCTAGAAATAATCCATAATTATAATACAAGTATTACCCTTTGCAAAAAGTAATTTCATTCCTCAAGAACTTCAGAGTAATTTCAAAAAAATCGCTACAATTATATTCCATTTTAAAATCAGTTAAATTCAATGCATGTCATTTTGTAGCTTGTACTGTAAGTACTTTCAGACAGCTATTACTGTAATAGTAGTTTACCAAAATATAGCTGCTGCAAACAAATATATGCAATAATACATTAATATTTTAGCCCCAGGGAATTAAAGTCATAGAATACCATCCTCCGCCCGCATGTCCAAAATGCTGCCGCAAAAAAAATCATTTCAAAAATTTTCATTAGGCCAAATAAAAAAATACTTGGTTAGCATCACACTCTCACAAATTTTCAGAGGCAGACAGGCGGTTTTTTTTAAATTTTTACTCGTTTTTTAATTTTTTAATGGTATTTTTTGGGGGGATGGGGGCAGTTTTTCCACCATATCGGTGATATTTTTTGTACTGATGTTGCGAAGGCTGCCATTTTGCTATACCTTGTATACATGTACCCAAGACCACACGCTCCTTTCGATCAGTATATAGTGCGAAGGTCTGAGCATGAAAAAAATTTCAAATATTAAACTGTTTTAAGCTGTAAAACAAAGAGATTTACATAAAAAAATTTTTTTTAATTCAGAGGCTGCAGAAATCGAGAGGCGGGCAGTGACGCTAACCAAGTTTTTTTTTTTATTTGGCCTTATTTCAAGAATTATCTATACTTTAATTAAACTATAACTTGTCGCAGAAGTCATGTATTTTATAAGGGTAAAGTCTACCTGTACAGCAAAACTCCACTCGTAGGTGCTATTCAACACCATATAATCCGATTATCGACGATGTAAAAGCATTGCTTATTTGCTTGTGGTCATGGTGGTGATTTAAAACGACTTTAGGAGAAACAAAAGGTGAGTATTTTTAACTAAATTAGCATATGCTTTTGGAAATAATATCATAATTTAATGCATGATTGATTCACCTCAATGAATACTGCTTGTATCTTTGTGGATGGGCTAAATGTACTAAGATTTTCTTTAAGGATTTAAACTCGCTAGGCAAAAGTGTGTTGGCAGTGAAATCTAGACAACGTCATGTTTGCTTATAATATAGAGTGCCCAATGGGATGATGTATGCAAATGTTTATAATTGCTGAAGTTAAAATTGTTTTGGTATTTTCGGTCTTTTGATAATAAATTTAATAATGGTTCTTTATGCCACATACTCAATTTTTTTCTTTTATGGGTTTTGGTCAGGAACTGTAAATAATGCAAAAACGAGTCTAAACAGCCAATATGTTTGTCTATATTTTGCAATATTGGCTATATAGAGCCTAGTTTTAAAGATTGCTGGTATATTACTGAACGGGTCTACTGACGTTCGACCAATTTTAACACATTTCTGAAAATAATGAATAATGAAAAAAAGCCTCATCTATTTTTGAAATCAAAAGGACTGTATTCTATGACTTTAATTCCTTTTGTTAAATTTTTCAAATGTTATAATTTTCCAAAAACAACAAACTTAAAAACTGCCATATGTTTACAAATATTTATAACATATAAAGTTATTACAGTAATTGAAATTGTAACATTTGATCAATTTATATATTTCAAAACTACATACGTATATTTAAATTAAAACTTTACTAATGTTTCAGCTAATGTTTCAATATTAACAAACAGTACCTTTTCCAGTTCTTTTTCGAGTTTGACAGCACGAATAACAATCGGTCCACGAACGGCGTATTCAACTTCTTTGACCAAGGGATTCAAGGTTCCAATGGTCAATGGTTTGTTGCTGAATTTTGCTTTCTTCATATTGATCGCTGGTAGGATTTTGCTGCAATCAAGCGATTTTTGACTTAGCCAAAGAGACGAGCGATAGCATGTTCTGGCTTGCAGCAACACACGGGTATACATTGTCGATTTTCTTCGATATTTTGTGCAAAATTTTATTCGAATATATAAATTGTTCTTTTGAAATTTGTTATTTTCACTTTCCCTCGCTTTAGTCCCTCCCCTTGTTTCCCGCAGCGACACTGAACTCTCAACAACACTGGAGCTATAGAAGACTTTATTGGGCTTTTACTGTAAAATTCGTGCATATTAACCTAATATAAGTTATAACAATTTGTGTGCAATATGTCCCGTTATGATTTGCTATACGGTATGTATCCAGATCATTAAAGGTCATAAATTGTTAATCTGACAACGTCACAGTTTGACACAGTATCAAACCGATCACATCGCGATACAAAGTATCGTAATTTTCCATTGCTTTATTTTTAAAATGCAAATTATGTAGCACAATTAATAGAATTACATTAAGAAGGGAGTAAAATTAGTATTTACCTCGATTTCAACTCGGTATATGGCGAATTTTCGACTGTATTGCACTTTTCCTGATGCAAGAGAATATTTGCTCCGGTATACGATATTTGTACCCTCCACATCAGGTACCTACGAGATTGAACCTTTGATGTAGTGACGTCACACCATAGAATCGGGAAAATTCGGGTTAGGATTGTTAATTAGGGATAGTGCCAGGGCAGAGGTGCCAGGGTTGGTTATTTAGGTTCAGAAATCCTGAAGCTTGGTCTGACGTCACTACATCAACTGAGTGCAGAACACTGGCACAGAATAGAGACAAACAGAAGATCGACTTCTTGGTTTTTCCTATGATAATATTTCTTGACTGTTGCTTGTATTAATTTTGCATGCATGTTTACTGTTGTTAATTGACTTTTTGAAGATATTGGAGATCTAATCGTGGATACTATACTTGTATCTAATTTCGTACCATCTTCCTACCTATATGCCCATTCGCAGGTTCTAACGGTTCGTGACACAGCCTGCAAAACACACGGCTCGGCCAGCTGCTCTTCTTAACATGCGTGATTCAGTTGATATGATAATATTGCCGATTGTCCGTATCTCTTTCTTACGACAGTTGCGAATGAATAATCTACTACGGATGAGCCACTTTAATGTACATTAATCAAAAAATGTCAAAATTCATTACTTGCAAACCAAGATTAATCTTGGGAGCCTTGAAGCAATCATAGCGAGCTGAATACGATATTCAGTAAACTATAAATTAAAACTGACAGTTTTTTTCCATTATTAATTAATAATCTAGACGATTCAATAAAGAAAATTTCAGCAAAACGCGTCCAGAAAATACTCAGGGCCTGCATACGACTGAAACTAAATGCAGACGAGGGACTTTCAAATGAAACTCTAACTTTTCGGGAATAACCTTCTTCCAAATGTTTATTGCATACAGATGTTAAAAATCATTTTATACAAGAACTCTTCACAATCATGCAATACGCATGCTGAGATCTCTAATCAACGAAGTCACTATCCAGCGACCGCAGCCTGTGTTTTTGACGCGCGCAACAAGATTATTCCCAAATTACGACATAACGTTTAATTAAAACGCAGCAGCAATACTCTCATGAATTTTGACACCTTTCGGCATTTGCGTTCTGTTTGTGTATGTATGTATGTATGTATGTATGTATGTATGTATGTATGTATGTATGTATGTATGTATGTATGTATGTATGTATGTATGTATGTATGTATGTATGTATATATGTATGTATGTATGTATGAAAGTGACTTAAATTACCATATTGGAAGCATTTGGAAAACTATTAACTTGTCATCGATTCATGTTTGTCTGAAGAATGAATATAATTTATGAAGCTGCTTTTGATGGTTTTGGTTTCCGGCTTATGCTGAATTTGCTGGCGCTCTCAAGCGGTTTTATGTGCTGACACTGTCTATATAGATTTTCGGCTATTTTTTTTTACCAGCTACAGATGCAATCTCTAAAACGGTGTTGTCGGAGGTGAATATGTCATCTAGTCGAAAATGTCATCAAATCTTATTTTTCTTTGTAACATTATTCATATGCGAGAACACAGGTGTATCTTGTCAAATTATGATTGCAGTTTTGTTCAACAGCGCTAAGCCTCAAAGTCCAAGCACTGCAACATCCTCTATAGCTATTAAAAAATCATTTGAGAAAATTCCATCTATGTTGGACATCGATGAAAATGTCAATTTTGTTTACAAAGATTTGAATTCCACGTTCTGTGATCTTGGCACATTCCTGGAATTTATGGATGGGATATTAGCCTATGAAGTTGTGGTATTACTACTAGAGGATTGCGAATGTGAGGAGAAATTGTTGTTCTTTCTGGATATTCTTAGTATCAAGTCTGTTTCCAGCTGTGAGCGACCGTTATTTACAGTAAGTATATGTTTTATAGGCTTCCACAGTAGCATTCGAACTACGGCAAATGACCCTTGCTGGATCACTAGGGAGAAGAGTCTAGAACTGACAGAACTCTGATCCTAAGTATAAATATATTTAGTTTTATGATATATTCTCTTTTCTTACTCAGGCAAACGGTACGTCTGCAGTTATCAAAAAAGTCCACAAAGAAAGACAACTTTATCTTCTCGTCTCTGCCGATGCATACGGAGTAGAATTTTATCAGGATTTATCTTTTGAACTTCAGCGACAGAAGTTAAAACTTCACCGTACGCTTTGGGTTGGAGTAGAATCTGATAAAGAAAACCAACTTGAAAATGAACTCGAAAACGTTGCACGGAACATGGATAACAACATCACATCAGGTGCTACTTTCGTGTCAGGATTTCTATACACCGATGATTTTCGTTTAAAGAGCCTGATAAACTTAGCACGACGGATATTAGGAGAACAATTTGATAAAATTTTATGGATTTTTCCAGTTATCCATTTGGATTTCAGCAATATGCAGACTTTTCGTGAGAGTTCTCAGGTGTTGGCGTTTCGAGGGAGCAATTCAGTACATTGTAACCACAATCAAATGTGTGCCTTGCGTCATGTGTTGCGAAAGACATCCCATGTATTGAAGAGCTGTTGGGGAAAAGACCGCTTTCACCGTGATAATTTAACGGAATCAGACAACCGAAGTACGACTGCTATGTTCGAATACAGTGTTCAGAAAGTTGAAAGAGGACGCAGGTTCAGGTAAGTTTTTCATGCAATGAAGAGCCTGAGAACGAGGTTGGTCATATATGGTACAGAGGTCCGACTCGGCAAAATCCGTAACCGCCTAACAAAATATAAAAATCGCCATCTCAGTTGTGGTGCCCATTCTACCATAACCCTAAATAACATCGCTCAAAGTGTGACGCTCATCCAGTATAGATATTTCTAAAACACCAACTCTTCTCAAAATAAATATTTTTATATTCTTTCAGTGTGAAAAACCAGGAATGCCAGATCAGCCTACACAATTGCTTTACTGATGTTGTGCAGTTAACAACAGACCACTACATTGGAGAAATAACTTGGAAACGTATTGCAACATGGAACGGGGAGACCATTCAACCATGCTCATCGCAAGAAGGATCAGCCAACGTCACACTCAACCCCAATATTCACACTGTGTTCCGTGTGCCGATAGTCGAATACTTTCCCTATATTGTAAAACACGAATTAAGTCGCTTCAACACAAAATGTCCAATTAGCTCTTTGCCTTGTTACAGGCAACACCGAAAAACTGATGAGACCACGGTTAGTACGAGACAGAACCAGCCGACAATTTAAGAAAAAAAATACAAAACAAAAATTGAAAACATCTTCAAAACTCAAATTATGGACTAAACTTATAGTAAAAATAAAATAAACAGTGGGGGAGGAGGAGGGGGAGGGGGAGGGAAGGGAAAAGGGACAGTTGCTAACATATGGACCACCTTTTGTAGCCTGGAAGCTTAGTTCTTTAAACTGCCTTAAATTTCATGCAATATATAGCTTAATTTATAGCATCTAACAATGCTTTCATAGTGAATTGTTTTGTTACGGCTTTGTTACATGCATTTATTTACATATCATTCAAAGGCTTTCAGAAATTATTGCGTGTCGGGAGCGGTTTCCCCTCCCTCTGCCCCTCCTATAGTGTAACTGAACTAAACTGTAACTAAACCTTTCGCATATCGTCCCTTCTAGGTGAAAAAATATGCTGATAAATACTGCTGCTCGGGCTGGACAGTGGATATCCTAATCTATCTTACTGCCAAATTGTCCTATGAGTTTGAGTTGTACTTTCAAGCTGAGAAACTCTTTGGTGTGTATGATAACATGACTGGTCAATGGAATGGTATGATCCAGGACATTATAAGCGGAAAAGGTGATATATCGGTAGACTTGAGTATCGTCCCTGACCGCTGTGGTGTACTGGACTGCTCGGTGGGTTATCTCTTTGATGGCATCAATGTGATTATTAAATTGGAATCTTCTGCAGAAACTGACAGTCCTGACAAAGGTAATAGACGGTCAAAGTATTTGTTCTAAAACAAAGGCGAACCGTAAAAATGGAGACTGAGACTGCTGTTCCTTCGATATCTGTATACCACAAACCCGACCTGGGCCTTCTATTTTTATTATTTTTTAATATTCAGCGCTTTTTCACATCAGAAGACTGGGACCTAGGCGATTTGCCAAATGCTAGCCCAAAATACCAAATGCTAGACCGAAAATGACCAATTCTGCCAAAGCCAGCCGAGTAAAGGCCTAGGTCTAGGCTGCCATAAACCTAATAATAGACTGTACTCTTTGTTGCACTTTTGCCCCATGATCCTCCTCTGAGTACCTCCACACCAGGCAAGCTGAAAAACACTTGGTGGGAATCTCTACCAACTGAGCTACAATATACCTTTGTTCAGTTACTCGGTGTAGTTTATCATAAATTTTGCCTTTTTCAAATGTTCCTCGAAATTTCGTAAAAAAATTTGACCGTACATTTCACCACTGTATGTTGTATCAGTGCAACAACAAAGTTTACATGTACTTGACTGTGAGTTTGTGTTTGTGTTACATGGCTATGTAGCTAACCTAAACCCTATCCTAAGTTCCTAACCCCAACTCATCAACTTGAAAAAGTCACGTCAGTTTGATGGTTGTGACGAGTGTAAACTATGACATATAAGGAAATATGATAGAATGTTTTCTTAAGATTCTTCTATAACGTATGTGTGAAAAATTAAAGATATTCCTTAACACGCCCTTTCGATAATTACGTCACACATACGTTTTTGGTCTTGGAGCCTCGCTCTCATCAGTAAATTACGCAAGGCGATTGGCTCACAATTCATAAGAACGAGGCTCCCAGGCCAAATGACGTAATTATCGAAAGGACGTATCTACTTACGAAGGCAACTTTTTTTCCAGGTCTGTCTGCATGGAAGTTGCCTGATTCTGTTCTATATAAAATCATTCATTTAAACTTTAGATTCTTTTCATGCGCTGGTTGGAAACTTTCAGATATTTCTCAATCCATTTCATGTTGATCTTTTGGTCGTTGTTCTCATGATATTCAATGTTTTCCTGTTTCTTATCTGGGCAACAGATAAAATATGTTTGTCCTACAGAAACAAGAGATTTGGTAGGAAGAGAGAGAAATTTACATTGCTTGGTGAGTAGTATCTGAACTAATCCATCAGTGTCCACAAGTGGTCACAGTCGACAACTGGACTCTGTAGCTCAGGTCCACTCAAGAAAAATTTCCACGGACAGAAAATTTTCCGAAACTTTTATTGTTAAAAGTTGAAAATTTTCAACTTCAAATTTTTTTTCGGAATTTCAAAAAAAAAATTTTGACGGAAAATTTTTGTCTGCCAATCAAATTTTACTTTCTTTCTGCGGAAAAAAATATGGGCCTTTAGTCTTGCGCTACACCGGAATCGCAGGGCCTCAGGTTTGATTCCTGCCAGGGGGGGCTATAATTGCATTTTTCACAAATGCTCCTGGTTAGGTGTAATAAATGTATGAAAAATGTACACATTCGAAATTTTCATCTACAAATTCCTTTAATAATTGGTGCCATCGAGTAAGATGACCAAAATCCAGATATTTAACCAGACCTCCACCTACACACGCAAAAATCTCACATCTTGTAGCAAGTCTGCCAACAAGCCGTCAACAAGTTGTGTTCGCACTGCTTGTCCCAAGTTGTCAACAAGTTTAGAACGAGCTGTTAACAACTTGTAACAACCTTGTTGATATTATCAGACTTGTTGCAAGGTTGTTCCAACAAGTCCGACACAGTCTTGATATAACAATATTGTTACAACCTTGTGTCGTCAACCTTGTAACATTCTTGTTATATCATGACTGTATCAGACTTGTTAGAACAACCTTGTAACAAGTTTGATAATGCCATCAAGCTTGTTACAAGTTGTTAACAGCTTGTTCCAAACTTGTTACAACAACTGGGAACAAGCAGTGCGAACACAACTTGTCGACAGTTTGTGAACAGATTTGTAACTACTTGTTTGCAGACCTGAAACAACTTGTGCGTTTTTACGTGTCTTTGTTACACACGTAAAAACGCACAAGTTGTAACAAACCTGCAGCAGACTTGTAGCAATGCTGTTCCAACAACTTGTGTTCGCACTGCTTGTTCCCAACTTGTTGACAAGTTGTCAACGGCTTGTTGACAATTTGCCACAAGGTTGTTGAGCTCAACAGACTTGTTACAAGTTGTTCCAACAACTTGTTATCGTCCTGCAATTCAGCAACTTGTCAACAAGTTGTGAGTGACAACCTTGTAGCAACATGATGAAATAACAGCATTTTTACATCTTGTTGACAAGCTTGCTACAAGCCTGTTGTGAACACATCTTGTTGACAAGTTGTGAGATTTGTACGTGTGTAGTTTCAGGCCCTTTCAAACGTCGTGCTTCTCATGTGCCGAACGCATTAACAACAATCGATAACGAGGCTTCTGACTTCTCAACGGCACGCGAGAAGCACGACGTTTGAAACGGGGCTCAGTATCCATTGAAATGGGCAATTTATTGTTGAAGAGAAAACATTGTTCTCTTTCTAGAATCAACGAGTTATGTTTGGGCGACAGCTTTTGGACGCGACGTAGGTGATAGTAAGAAACCATTGACTCTGAGTGCTCGCTATCTATCCAGTTGGTTAGCGTTTCTATCTTTGATATTTGTCAACGTCTACGTAGCGAGATTAATGGCTGAAATTGTGAAACAAGAACCGACTAAGCCATTTACCAGTTTGCAAGATCCTGAGGTAAACATCATGCACAAATCAGCAGTGCTTGTCCCAAGTTGTCATCAAGCTTGTTGATATTATCAGACTTAATTGTAGCAAGGTTGTTCCAACAAGTCCGATACAGTCATAATATAATATTGTTACAACTTTGTTTCGTCAAGCTTGTAACATTCTTGTTATATCACGATTGTATAAGACTTAATAAGTTCTTTGAGTGTTTGCATGGCGATAAAATATAATTGTTTTTGTTTGTGGAAACACCACGTAAATTTATTACTGCAAAGCTTTCAAGTCACAATAAGTTCAACAAGTCACATATTATTAGCACTGATGAAGATCCGGGCTTACGGATCGAAAGCTTCGCAGTAATAAATTTACGTGGTGTTTCCACAAACAAAAACAATTGTATAAGACTTGTTAGAACAACCTTGTAACAAGTCTGATAATGCCATCAAACTGGTTACAAGTTGTTATCAGCTTGTTCCAACCTTGTTACAACAACTGGGAACAAGCAGTGCGAACACAACTTGTGAACAGATTTGTAACAACTTGTTTGCAGACCTGTAACGTTTTTACGCGTGTACTGAATGGCTACCCACCACGTGACAAATTGCTTGGATTTCAGGTTCAGATGTTTTAAGATTTGGACTTAGTAAAATTATTGAGATTCTAATATTGGTAAAATTATTAATATTAATATTGATTTATTTTATTAGTATACTCTTTTTATTTCTAGATTTTGAATAAGAAGCTGAAACTAGGCGTGGTGAAAGGCACCTCAATGGAAGCTTTTTTCCACAACACTCGTAATCCAGTCTTAAAGCAAACTTTTGAAAACACTATCAAAGAGAACTTGTTACCATCTCTTGATGAGGGGGTCAAAGCAGTCAAGAATGGGTAAGGATACTTGAACAGTTTTGTCTAGTTTTCCTAAAAAACAGAACTAACATAATATATCAGCTTTCTAGACTAGATTATTTTGTATCACAATTATTTGTACTTTTATTGGTTACATGCATATCGACGAAATAGTCAGGGTTTAATGAACGGAAAAAAGGAATCTTTGATAAGAAATGTTTGCAAATATTTTCAGCACTCTTGATGGCTTCATAGCGGACACCGTCTCTCTCGTGACAATTTTAAACGAAGATCCCAACTGTTCGTTGGCACTATTAGGCAGAGACGTCTCCGTTAATGCGGTTGGATTTATGTTTCGCACAGACTGGCCCTGGGCTGAGGAATTTAAGCTTCAAGAACTGGCTATGAATGAAAACAAGAGAAATGAAGATTGGTGGAAAATGAAACAAAGTTATCCCTTGTGTAAAAAACCATCTCACGAGCATCCCCAGTTGACAGCCGCCGATATGAGTGGAGTATTTTTGGTCTTAATATTCGCAATAGCCTATTGTTGTTTCAGTTTAATAATGGAGAATATTCATTCGTTGTTGGTATATCGTTTTCGAAGTTCAAGTGGTGATTGGAATGTGCCACATAACCACAGGACTAACGTCACTGCCTCTAATCTCAGCCTCGTAGGAGAGTAAAATAGTTTTGTAAGCTTCGGCATTGGCTTCGGTTCGAAATTGGTGGTTTGCGTTTGTGGCTCTCAGAAAAGCCCTGGGAACGACGTGAAAAACACCCATCCTATCCTGTGTTGTTTCGCTCAGCTTCTGAAAGTTGCACATTCCATGTCCGTCGCTCATTCGCGCCGGTACGGAAAGCTTGCAATCAATTACAACTTTTCCTGTGATAGATAGATCACAGATATGGCGAAATGGGGTTTGACAACTGACACATATGACTTTTTGACGTGAGAGAGTTACGCAACGTCGGGAGAGTTTTAAGAAATTGGGTGTGGTCGTTGGGAAAAGTGGGCGTGGCTGAAACTTAATTCTCCGAAATTCCCCTATTTAAATCTCCCTGTAATATTGAACCGTCTGTGCCAGTGTAGGTAGTGCCAATAATCACAAGCTTTCGTTGGTTGGGATGCAACTACCTGAAAAATACAAGGAGAAATTCGATGTTTCGAGCGAAGGCCCTCGACTATAAACTATCCGACGCTCGAATTCTATTCGACTATTCGCTCGAAACGTCGAATTTCTCCTTGTTATCTTTCAGGTAGTTCTCTCCCTGTAATAAATCTCCGTTTAGCCATTCTCTAATCTCGTACGCTAATTTTATTGGTTTTCCCATCACAAAACAATAACATCAATGCTCCAGAACCAGTTTCCCAAAATGCGCGTATTGTTTGAGGCAGCCGAGCAATCAGAGACATTTTTTCCCGCTGTCAGTCGGAGTCAAAAGCGCTAATCGGGGGTGTACAAAATTTCGCAACATGTGAATCACGTGGAACGATATAAATATTTCCTTTAATTAAAAGTATAATTTTAAAAATATCAATAGTGCCATTGTAAAATATTTAAACATGGGTAAATTCAAGCAAAACAAGAAGAAAAACAGACTTAAACCAACAGGCATGATTAGTGTCCAAGAAGCCGAAGAGCGGGAGGCAGATCAGGGGAGTTCTAGTTTGGATGAGAAAACTTTGCCTATTTTAGAAAAGGTATTTGCCAATTTGGTCTACTAGTTTGTGCGATACTTTCGTCTTGTGTGAAAATTCAATTATAAATGTTTGTAGTTTTATCACTGTAAACTTTAAAGGATTAGTGTCACATTGTTATTGTTTTTATAAACTTACCCAAAATCAACAAGTATAAACGATATAAAAAATACCTTGAAAACAATAAAATTGTGGCCATTTTGGTACCAAACTGGCATGCAAGTAGTTGAAGAATTGATCTATTTGGTGTGCCAGCAGGAATTTAATTAAGCCCGCAAAACTAATCCTTTAAATATCAATAGTTATTATTACTAATAAATTACTATTAATTGTTACATCTTTCAATTTGTATGTACAATCTTTGACAAAAACTATGGGACAGGTGCTGTAATTTCACATAATTTGAAAGGCATAGTGCCCCCCGTTCCCCCAGTTCAATGTTGGGTCGACAATAATCTAATGTCTGGTTCCGAGACACCAACATTGAAATGGGGGGAGGGAGGGTGGAAAAATATATCAAGAAATGGTATACAACCGAATGTATGTGAAAACTAGATTTCCCAATGTATATATTGTCAAAGATTTTTCCTCAAACTGGGTTCTTATAGTTTCAAATTCCAAGTACTATACCAGGGTACATTGCCACTAAAAGGGTTAATCCATTTTGCATATGTTTTGCAAAATAACTTTTTATATGGCCTAATGTTG
The DNA here is from genome assembly GCA_902702795.2 of Paramuricea clavata. NCBI lineage: Eukaryota > Metazoa > Cnidaria > Anthozoa > Malacalcyonacea > Plexauridae > Paramuricea > Paramuricea clavata. The sequence goes on along the minus strand of CACRXK020003816.1, from coordinate 19,749 downwards.
ACATTGCTGCAGATTTGGAGCATTCTCAGAAGACCATAAATGTTTCGTTTTTTAAGTTGAATTGCCTGGAAGAACGTGCACATGCTTGTGCTGGTTTGGCAAACCTTGTCCTTGAACCTGACAAAGTTCCTTCTCTCATGAAACATGAGATTGTTCGAAGAGTTGCTCCTTTGATACTTGATAACGATGAGAAAGTACAAGAAGCTGCAAGTGGAGTCCTCAGGTACATGGTGATATTTTTATCCATGATGCAACTCAGAGTGGGAAAGCGAAATAATGTGGAAATTCAACCCATAAGCTTTGGTTTGCTAATTAAGGCATTGCACTTTCAATTGAGCTATGAGTTTAGATTACCACTTTGGTCAAGCAATTTTCCAGGTTGCTCGGTGTGAAGCCACTGATGGCCAGATTGGCCCACTGGACTACTTGGATGCACTGATGGTGCTATGTGTAATCATATGCATACGGGCGACAAAATTTTAGGGTGCTGGTCGTTTTTTGCCAAAAAAATTATTTGGCAAAAATCCCCCCCCCCCCCCCCCCC
>CACRXK020003816.1:0-19185 GCA_902702795.2 Paramuricea clavata | reverse complement strand
CCCCCTCCCCCACATCTTGTATGCCTGTTCATGTAATCCACCACTGATATGAAATCACTGACCAAATTAGGGTTACAAGTGGTAGGCATAGTTGCCTGTGTGATAACTTCCTAGTCATCTGTTTTGTAGGAATCTTACGCTCTCCAGTTCCCCAAGTATCTGTGTGGAAATGCTTGAACAAGATATTATGACTCCAGTGATTTATTACATCAAAAAGGTATACACCAAAGTACACTAAATACCCATTAAGTTGTGTTGCGCTTACTTTATTATTTTGCTCTGCCTTAATGCCGAACGATTCCAAGGAAAGAGCGATCAAGGGAAGAGCGCTGGTAATCAATGGGTTAAAGTAGAGTTACATGTATGTTAGTGTTTATTATCCTCTTAGCTGAATTCAATATTTTTATATATTAATCTTATAGTTTTCAGAAAGTGTTCAAGTCATCTCAAAAAAAAGTAAAAAAATGATAGAAAAGCAATCTTCTGTTCATGAGCAAGTAATGCATTTACTCTTGAACTTAAGGTAATTGACATAACATTAAAAATGATTGGATTTACATATGTGTGCAACTGTTCAAACTTCAACCAACTATATAGATTAATAGTGTAATTCTTAAATCAGACGTTTTCTTTACAGTGAAAACGAAAGTGAAACAATAAAGAAAATTAATGATGAAAATATAGTCCTTGTTCTCACTACATTTTTGAATGCTGAACTGTTTGAAATGAAGAATGTTTTGTTAACAGGTACAGTCTGTTCATTTTAGTCTGACTATAAATTTAGATCAACTAGGTTACCAAATCAGCAACTATGACATCAGGGATGGATCAGCATGATCTTGTAGGGGTGCTCTGCCAGCTCTGGTGCCGAGTTGTGTCAGTCATGTGTGCCGCCCGCCCATCAACTTGCTTCACTATGACAAAGTCTTGCTTGACTACTGTATTTGAATTGTAATTGTTGTTCACAATTCACTTATCATGTTATTACTCAAATTGATGTATCTCATTTTGCCTCTAATAATTTTTTGCTTTATCATGAAAAATAGCACCCCCTGCCCCCCTCTGGCCAGGGCTAGGGGGGGTGCACCCCCCCCCCACACACACACACACACACACACACACACACCCAGTAAATCCATCCCTGTATGAAATTATGTTCTCCTTCTGATATCTCTCATTTCATTTCAACACCATAACCATGATAATGGAAATTACTTTTCTAGCCCAATGTTTGTGCACTATCACAGAAGACAACCTTACAGCAGCTACATATTTAGCAAACTCTAAAGAATCTTTAAACATTCTTGAAAAGAATCTCTTGTGTAGTGATGCAACTGAAGAACTGTTGTTACTGAAAGTTCATATGGCAGGTATTACATCTTGTGGTGAATCACAGTAAAGGAAGAGTGCTTCCAGTTTGCAAACACCACAGGTTTTTTTGTGGAGCTTTTCTTTTGTAGTAATAATGGATCAATGAGGGATGCCACTTACTGGATCTCTTGCAAGAATATTGTAGAAGTGATAGTCAGATAGAGCTTTTCAGTATAAAGTTAGTTCAGCTCAACAATAATTGGACCTCTAGGGAGAACAGTTTAGTGTAAATCAAATAAGTTCAGTTTAAGGTCTTCTTCGGTAGTAACATAGACCATTTTATTGGAACCCTGAATGGACAACAAAGGCCATGCGAGTCATTTTTTTGTGCAACTTGCAAAGCAATTTCTGATAAAAAAACCCCAGTGTTATATAAAAAGTAGACGCAGAAAAATTTTGAGGATGGTTTGTGGCTTATTCCGCCGACATTTTTCATCCCATTTCTTTCATTTTTCATCCATTAAGAGTATTTTTTGTCAAGAAAGTGTTGGCAGAGTAGAATGCGGGCCATTCTCAATTCTCTCTGTGACTACGTTTTACTGTAGTTATCATGGTTCTTTATTCAAAATTGCGTTGCAAATTGCAGCCTCGTGTAACATGGCCTCAAACTCTTCTGTGTTTCCAGGTGTTTTGTTCAACATTGCCCAAAGCTTGCCTTCCCACGTTGTCTTCGAAATGTTTCAAGCAATAGGCAATATATTTGGCAAAGTGTTGAGCTTTGATATCTGTCAGTGTGTACAAGCACTCAAAGAGAAATTGAGTAATTCTAAGGAAAGTGAAATGATGGAAAATGGCCAGTTGGAAAATGGAAAAGTGCACAATGAAAAAGACAAAGTTGATGTTGACCAGGAGGTGGGCACTGAATAATAGAGACCTTACGATTTTAGGACGGCAACTGCGACGGCAACGGCTACCAATACAACAGATCGTTGAAAAGAATTGAGTAATTACAATATATGAATAATTTAGACATTGTCCTCGCTCTGTTTACAACGCCAAATCACAGATTTTCACGTCTTGATACAACGGCTGCATTTCAAGCCACAACAAGTGCAACTTCAAACTGGGTTTAGCAGAACTCTTCCCAACCATAAAACCCATGTCTTCAACTTCTAAAACTGTATTAAATTCATACGATTGATAATATACCACAAACTATCTTTACTACCATTTATTTAAAGGAGTTTGTTTTGGCCGTCGCTGTCGCGTTGCTGTCCTAAAATCGTAAGGTCTCTAATAACGGCTTTATCTGCAGCATCTACTGTTGTAAAAGGATGTAGAAACTTTTCTTCATACCAAAATGAATTACAGGGTGCATTGCTACGTCCTGATAATTTCTTACGATAACCGTGTTGATGTAATAAGTTTTGCTTGCCCGGAGTCTAACATAATGTTGCTATCAACTCAAAACTCAGTTCTCTATTGTAGATCCAGAAATTTCGCCATCTCCTCGAAGCTCAACAAATCACGCTAGAAGTTTTAACGAATATGTGTTGTAGTGGGGGTAAGAAAAATGTTACAAGTTGAAAATTTTCAACTTCAAAATTTTTTTCCGACGGAAAATTTGTGTCGGCCAATCACATTTTACAAATTTTTCTTTCTGCGGAAAATTTTCCTGAGTTGAACTAATGGGCCTTTAAATTTCGGTGTTGGTAATATATGACGTTGTTTTTGACTAATGACATAATGACATAATGATGTTAAATGTAGAAATTGATGAAGAGGACTGGGAAGAAGTCAGCAGTGATGAACCAAGCAGTGAAGAGAGTGATTTAAATTGTTCTGGTGACGCAAATATGGAACCCGACATGGTACGTACTCGTTCTGCATTAAAGTAAGAGATATATCATCATGCCACCCCATACATTTTATCTTTTCTTTCTTTTTAGGATTCTTCGAGTCTTTCCCAAGAAATAGTATCATCAGTTTTATCACATGAATTGCCAAAGAAGGTGAAAATATAACATTTATACTATACTGTAGTATACAACATTTCGCTTTACGCTATAAAATGCAACATGGACATATACTTGTATAATTTTCGAGTTTTATATTTTCCTTAGATTTTGGAGAAATGCTCCTTTGTTAAACTAAATGAAGAAATTGAAGCCCTGAAAACAAAAGAAGGCGCCGGTTGTCTTAAAATGTACGAGTTGTATTGCGTGTACACTAAACGTAACCTACAATAACCTAGGCTAGCTCTATCAGATCTAAACTGTTATCCCTGGAGGTCTAATGTTGGTCATGCCTTACATAATGGCATACTGTATTGCAGAAATTGAATCCCGATCACAGAGCTAAAATTAAAATGCTTAATTTTTGGTGTGGCTTAAATAGTGTTTCTATTTCCTTAAAATTTAGAATGGAAACAATCCAAACTCGAGCCCTGGTCTGTCTGAACAACATGTTATCAAGCATTGATATTGATCAGCTTGGTGGACCTGAAGCCATAACACTGCTATGGAATAAAATAATGGAGATCGCTTTCCAAAACAACGGTAATAACTACTTTGAATACTACAAACTACAAACTGCAAACTTCGCGTTATATTTCTTTATAGAAATTGTATATCATTAGATATTTTCCTTGGGGGTTTTTTTCTGGCATGGCTGGCGAAAGAACGTGGGTGCCAAATATAAACGGGGACCCTTAGTCCCCTGTAGAGGCACTGTCAGATACACCACTTGAGAAATACTATAGTATGACGTCATATAAAGTCCAGGAAAAATTTGACCCCAGGCCCCACGAGATCTCTCGGCAGACCTGACATTTAAATGTTCCTATTTTTAGATTCAGTTTCTGGTTTCACACGAACTGATAATGAATTTATCGAAGCTGCTTCAAACGCCATTCGTTCTGTGCTGGAGAAATTGGCTGGTGTGAATTCTCAGGTACAATAGTGAAAGGCTCTTTCGATGTTTGGAAATCAATTATTCATGCAGGATGACGCGTTAGATCGATTGTATAATTTAGACTTCGAGATTTTTTAATGAATCATTTGGTTACAAAAGAATAAAAAAATCATACCAACAGTAATTACTTGTACTTAAAAAAGTTAGTGAAACACCGATAAGGCCCATCCCTTATCGATCCAGTATTACAGAAGATAGCCTCCAATAGTGGTTAGAGTCAAATTGGAAACACTTCTTCATATGTTAATTACCAACACCACAGAATACTACACAGAAGTCCATCTCCATTGTTTTTTGAGTAAGCGTTACTCGTTACGATTCGTCACTCGGCAAGTGCCGTAAACAGAAGCAGTCACCCCCTGGACGTGCGCCATTTTGAGTATTTCCAGGGGGGACTGCTTCTGTTTACGGTACTTCCTGAGTGACGAATCATGACGAATAGAGCTTACGCAAAAAGCAATGGAGATGGACTTCTGTGTAGTATTCTGTGCCAACACGCTTGGTGATTTAATGTTTAAGGAAAAATTAAATCAAATTTGCTTTATTTTCCAGTGTGTGACGGCAGAGCAAGTGGAACTACTCTGTCACTTAAGTGGTGTGGTAACGCTAGAAGCTGCTCGAGTCATTCTCATGAATGTCTTGGGGATCATTGGAAAAATGTTGATATCATCAGATTCAGATGTCTTAGAACCTCTGCAGGTATATAATGTGCTCGTGATGTCATCCTTATTGTACGCGTTGGTAGACGTTTGTTGAAAGCTTTTAACATTTCCAGAAGACTCAACATTCGAACAGTTGGTTCCGACATAGCAGTCTGGCAATATACCTTCGCTGTGGCAGACACCCCTTGGCAAATGAAGCTGGATAGCTCTATTACCGTATTTCTAAAGTTTTCTGCCTAAAGGTCCAATGAAGGCATTACCTCAAATTTGCCCCAGTGTTACTACAGAGGAAACTTAATCTATACTAAAGGATACCTCTATCGGGAAATTTCACCAACGTCGGACAAATTTTTGATGCCCCCCCCCCCCTTAATTTTTTCCTTCCGTACGCCTATGCGTGTTGGTGCAGTGTCAGGATGGTGCAGTGTTTGGTAGAGTCAAAATGTAAACTGTCGTGAAGACTGTGGTAAAATTATAATCATTCAACTGTATATTGTAATGAATTCCCGAATGCAGATGTGAAAAGAACATGCACAGTGATTAACAAACACCTTCTGCTTTGCTAGTGTATCGGGACAGTGTTACGTGACGTAGTTATGAGTAGTGAGAGTCTGGGGGTGATTGCTGAGGCACTGGACGCCATTTTTGACGTATTTGCTGATAGCCCTGTAGCAGATGTTGCTTCTGGCAATATTGAATTGCTGGCTCACCTGGAGAAAGTTGTCCCAGTACTTAAATCAAGGGTGAGCAAAGTTATTCCTATTATGGTCAGGGCCGCCGAGAGGGGGGGGCAAATTGCCCCGAGGTGCTGGGGGCCCCTGAAAAATTTTTGTTGGGCCCCAGTCTTTTTTGTGTGTTAAATATTTTCGCGCAAAGGACAAGATACCTGGAAAGTAATTGCAACGTACTTGTCCGGAAAAATTTTTTACCCCTAAAATGGTACACTGACCGAAGATTTTTTGGCGACGGGGGGGGTTGTTGTTATCCGGAAAAATTTTTTAGATAGGGGCCCCTAAAAAAAAATTGCTCCGTGCCCCCGCCAACCTCTCGGCGGCCCTGATTATGGTTGTATGTATGGATATATACTGTCTATATATTCGATAGCTCCGTCAGTTCTGCCTAAGCTGCATGTGTTCTTCCTAGAAGACTAATAAGGCCCTGCATGGAGTTTACAAAGAAACATGTCTCGATCATCAGTGTTTAGTAAGGCCCATTTCCACTGAAGAAAATTTTCCACGAACAGAAAATTTTCCGAAAATATCATTGTTAAAAATTGAAAATTTTCAACTTGAACATTATTTTCCGACGGAAAATTTGTGTCGGCCAATCACGTTTTACAAATTTTTCTTTCCACTGAAAATATTTCTTGAGTGGAAATGGGTTTTTACTGTTAGACGGAGAAATACTGCGATGTTTGGTCCAGTCAAACTGGAATCACTCGTCTCACGCGTATGGGGCGAAATTATACGCCATCTTGTACTAACACCTGATACATGTTAACGTCCTAGCCGTGGACAAATTGACAACGGGAGTTTTTTTAAAAAAATCTCGTAGTAAGACAAGCCTCTACTACGAGATTATGGCGTGGGTACGATGTGCAAATAACGAATGTCGTACTCGTAGTCAAATCTCTCCATTATATATCAGATAACTGCATATTGCTGCACACCAATCTCACATATACTGTACCACCATGTATACAAGTTATTGCTTCCTTCTTTGTAGGTAAAGAAAGAAAGATCTACTCTTGGAGATCGTATCCCAATTGTAAATACAGCGAGGACTAATCTTGTTCGATTCATAAAGTACAAAAAGCAGATAAGTTGAACTGAGTTGTTTAGTTTCGGTATTTTTGATAAGAAAAACTGATAGGCAGAAACTTACAGTAATGCGTTGATATTGAAATCCTGAAGGTAGTGGCACCCTATTATGCATCACATGTATTTGGCAGCTAATGTACAGGGGTCGGTTGTAGGAAGCCGGCTGAATAGCGCTGTCCACTGGATAGTGATTTTTTCAACCGCTGTGAAAATTTGCTTGAAAAGTTATAAAACTACGAATATGGAGCTCACAATTAATAAAACGAAACTTTAATTTATAAATGCTAATGTTTAATCCGGGTTATCAACGAACAATTTTACAAAGGTTGAAAAAATCACTATCCGGGGATAGCTTTATCCGGTGGATGACTTTATCCGGTGGATAGCTTTATCCGGTGGATAGCTTTATCTGGCTTTCGTTGGGTTTCGTTCGAATTTTAAATAAGTGTAAGTATAAAAATGCTAAGAAACTTAGTATGATGTTTAAAGTAGACTTGCTTCGAGAGAGACTCTTATTGTGTTGCCAGTGGGAACAGCCGATATGGACCGAAACTGTTGTGTTAAGGGACCGGTCATTATTTATGGTGGGGGGTGGCACCGAAGAGAAAAGGGTTGGGTAAACTAAATTTTGAGTAAGTAAAAGGTTGGGTAAATGAAAAACAAAACAACTCAAGGATTGGGTAATAAAAAAATTATTGTTATTTCCAAAGCATGACTCACTGAAATATTGGAGACTAAAAAGCAATGTCAATATAATATGTGAATCAAGTCATTATCTTCATCATTTTCCAATTTGTCAGGAGACAAATTGTGTCTCCAAAGAAACTACAAGTGCAGACAATATGAAACTTTAGATTGCAGAAAATTTCACAAGCCGTTATCAAACTCATGTCACAGAAGTGGCAATTAAAAGGACATGTGTGACAACTGAATGGTAACCTTTTGTAAAGGTTTTGGCCAGGGGTGGGTATTCATTTTTTAATTGATATTTGAGGTTGGGTAATCAAATTTTTGACTTTTTAATGGTTGGGTCAGCAAAATTTTTCCCACAAAAAACATTTCTCTTCGGTGCCACCCCCCACCATAAATAATGACCGGTCCCTAAAGTAATTTAGAAAATTTGGTAATTTAGAAAACTTGTATATATAAAATTTGGGTTATTTAGCACATGTATATAGGTATGATATTTTCATAATAATATTATGAGATACTATTCAATGTGAGTACATCCTTTCGATATTGCGTCACAAGTCCATCTTTAGCCCGGGAACCTCGTTCTTGTGACCTAATAGTCTTTCGTCTTGATTCATGAGAGCGATGCTCCCAGGCCAATGAAGTATTCGTGATGTAATTACGGAAAGAGTATATTAAAAAGTTACGCATAAGGAAGTCAGCCAGAGTTCTTTAATCCGAAGCGTGCTGAATCTGCAGCGGTGCTGTATGTTGAACATGTGTGGCAAATCAAAGACAGTGGATATAACTGAATGTCTACATATGACCGTTCAAGGCAATCGTGGGACAGCGTGTTGACTGGTACCTTGTCCACAGATATCTTATATAGACTAGATAGCGCATCTCTTTTAGTAAAATTGAAGCCAAGAATAATCCAGCGGTTACCCCCATTTGGATAGATGGCGGCCATGTTGGAGTTTCCCACTCGCTAATAAACGCTTAAAACACAACAATAACTTTCATCATTTGAATAGTTTAAAAATGTATTTGGAATAGGTTTACCTTAATATTTAACTTCCGTGTTTAAGAAATAGTAAACATACGAATCTTCTCATTTCATGGGAATATCTTGATCGAGTCTGCAATCACGGCTTCAATTTTTGAATTGTAGAATAATTAGTTGCACTATCTAGTGTAATATAAGATGTCTATGACCCTGTCACGTAATGTAATCTTTTTTTATTTGGCCTTCGATGATAAATTTACAGTCCTTAGTTAAAGTAACTTCTTAAAAGAAAATTGCATACTGAGTCTACAGTCTGATCTTCACTATAGCCTGCGATCTGGAGCTGCCCGCAAGCTGGGTTTTCACCTGCAACACACGAGTATAATCTTGGATAGCCTGCGTGGCAGGCGCCTCAGTTTTTAATTCCTCCCCCGTGCCCGCCAAAATCCTGCACGTTGCAAATCAGGCCCCCATAAAACTGAGGGCCTGCCACGCAGGCTAAATCTTGGAGGAAAAGAGAGAGCACAAAAGCTTTGTTTAGCTTTTGCTTGTTTTGCAAGTGAAAACCAGGCATTATTACTACTAAGTAGTGTGTTTAGTATTCCCATATCCATACTATACATTAGGTCCATTTCTTCGTTTTCAGGCAAAAAACTCGTTATCAGAATCTACATCGTCATGATCAGCGTCCTCTTCCTCGGCTTCGTATTGTTGATATTCTGACACGAGGTCTGCCACATTCGACTCCGCCTATGAAGTGAGGAAAATCTTGTAAGTGGCGTTTAATCTATATAGTAGGGGGCTAACTGCGAGTCCATAGTTTTCTCTGCCCATGCAGGTTCAAATCGGCTTGTAAAACTCAATAATTCACGAATTTCAAAAGAAATCAATGTTTAATGTGTCATTGTATCCACATATACAAAATTCTCCTGATTTGCATAAACGTTTTCCTCGATTTTCTCAGTTAAAATCACTTCTTTTTCATTAATTTCTTAAAACACAACTGTTAACGTAATGTATGGCCCAGTGGTAAATAAAGCTCATTGTTCTTACCTCACAAAATTCCATTTCATCCATGCCCTCTCCCGTGTACCAATGCAGGAAAGCCTTCCTACGGAACATGGCCGTGAACTGCTCGTTGATGCGTTTAAACAACTCTTGTATTGCCGTTGTATTACCAACAAACGTCCCAGACATCCTCATCCCGGGGGGTGGGATATCACAGACAGCAGTCTTCACATTGTTCGGAATCCATTCCACAAAATACGCGCTGTTCCTGTTCTGGATTTGAACCATATGATCATCGACTTCTTTCATGGACATTTTACCTTGTAAAGACATTGGTCACTTTTAGGTACAGCACACACAGGGTTCGAAATAAAATATATATATGGTCTAAGAAGGCTAACATATGTTTTTGGGGGGGCAGGCCAGATCTGTAGTTCAAGTGTGCAATATATCATAAAATGGTCCCTCATATCTACAGTACCTTTAAAGAAATGAATATTATTTTTCATTTCTATTTGTTTGCTATTTTTACATGGCGTGTTTAGTTATTAACTCTCTCAGAATGATTGAGTTAATACAACACCCAAGCTTAGAATGAACAACATTTTGTTTTGGAAGAAACGAATCTTCTTCAGTTTACCTGACATTTTATATTTAATTTGGCAAACCGCGACTTCGAGCAATTAATATACTGTATTTAGTTAGGTAATTTTGAGGAGTGTATTGCATTGAGGTAGGTAATTTTGGACCAGAAATTTACCAGCTAATCGTTGTCATATGTCAGCCACGTAAAGTAAACTTGTTATTATTGTCATTCTTACCACGGAATATACAAGACACTGTGAGATAACGACCATGACGAGGATCACAAGCAGCCATCATGTTTTTAGCATCGAACATTTGTTGTGTAAGCTCGCCAACTGTCATGGAACGATACTGCTGCGAGCCACGGCTGGTGAGTGGCGCAAAGCCTGGCATGAAGAAGTGAAGTCGTGGGAATGGTACCATGTTCACCGCCAGTTTTCTCAAATCAGCATTCAACTGGAAAACAAGGAGTATATTATTGTTGCCTTTAACGTACTATTAACATACCTGCCTGCAGCAGACTAGTTTGTTTCGAGAAGTTGATATCGGGTTGTATTTGCACTGATTGTCCTCTGCCTGTTAACAAGTTATTACAAGCCTAGCGCGGACTTGCTACAAGACTATTTCAAGACTGCTCGCGCTCCTAAATTGTAGACAAGTGTTCAACACCTTGTTATTTGCTGACATGACAGACTAACTTATTCAATCCGCAAGTTATTTCCACTGATGAGAATCCTGCTTTGCAAAATAAGTAATCATCGTGTTTCCACGATAAGCGAATCAACCAGACCACAACGCATTGCGAGACTTACCTGTCCTGGAAATCTGAGACAAGTGGTGACGCCACTCATCGTCAAGGCAACTAGATGATTCAAGTCCCCATATGTAGGTGTCTTAAGTTTCAGAGTCCTGAAACATATATCGTACAGAGCCTCGTTATCGATACAGAAAGTCTCGTCTGTGTTTTCTATCAGTTGATGAAACGACAATATCGCATTGTACGGCTCCACTACGGTATCTGACACCCTCGGGGAAGGGACCACACTGAAGGTGTTCATTATCCGGTCGGGATATTCTTCCCGGATTTTCGTCATCAGTAATGTGCCCATGCCGGAGCCTGTTCCACCGCCCAAGGAGTGGGCAAGCTGGAACCCCTGCAAACACTCGCAGTTCTCGGCCTCCCTGCGTACATTGTCCAATACAGTGTCCAGCAATTCTGCGCCTTCGGTGTAATGGCCTTTTGCCCAGTTGTTTCCCGCTCCACTATAGCCTGAAAAGAGAGCAATTAAGTTTTGGGAAAAACCAAACAAAAAGGATGGCCTTAGTGGACCTCTAGAAATAATTGTGTAGAACTGATAGAGCTATCCAGTATATATAAGCAAAGCTAAGTAGGTTTTCTTTGAATTATGTGGTATATTTCCATTACGTCATCTTACCAAACACGAAGTTATCTGGTCGGAAATTTTGACCATACGGACCAGCTCGCACCGCGTCCATGGTACCAGGCTCCAGATCAAACAATATGGCGCGAGGGATATATTTACCATCTAGAGAAAACGAACCAACATTCATTGAATGACCATCTCGTGCGACCAGTAACTGAATGACTTTGCATGGAATTTATCATAAAGGGCGTGGAAATTTTAAATAGAAGGAATGGCAGTCTCGACCAGTTATGTCGTATGTTTGAAATATCATGCTAGGATTACTTACATCCTGACTGGGAATAATAGACGTCAATTTTTTCCAACTGTATATCATCTTGACCATTGTAGGCGCCGCTTTCATCTATACCATGCTCTTCAGAAATTGTCTCCCAGAACTGCGAATATATGGATGCTAACTCAGTTTCTACTTTTAAAAACCTCGATCCTAGAAGTGGCATTTCTTACATATATATTTTTTTCAATTTTTACGACCCGTTGTTGCCATGAAAGAACTATAACCATGAAATGTTTATGAAATAGTGACCAGTGCCAATAATACTCAAATAGCTAGATTTAATTTTTATAATAACTGTCGATATACTAATTATATATGCTATTGATCGAAAGACATTTTCTTCAGAATCGCATTTTGTCTGTAAGAATTAAATCCTATATAATCATCTAACGTTTATAACCTATCTGTAGAAAAAACTAAAAGCACAAACATTTTAGCATACCTTCGCTCCAATTTGATTCCCGCATTGTCCCGACTGTAAGTGGATTATTTCTCTCATTTTCTTTCGTAAAAGTTAATAGGTAAAGCCGTTTTCCTCAGCTTTAAGCCCTCTACCTCTCAATAAGTGTATATTCTAAAAAACGATAGACCTCCTACTCTATTGTTTCTTCAATTGAAGAATATATTGAGCCAAGAGTATCCGTTTTATATTAAGCTATATCATTCAGAACAAAATGACTTGAATGAATGCTCTTTAAAACTCAAGAGGCTTTTTGTAAATGTTTCCGGACTTTTTCAATTTCGCCTATTCAAGAGAATATTGATAAACTTTATTCTTCATTTAAATATTCACTTTACTCTTTAGTAAAAAAAAGTTGCGCTGAAGACGTGTTTGAAACCCCACGGTGCTATTAATTAAAACACCATTTATAGTGTTGTGGATTTTTTAAAAATGCAATATGTATTTTTTTTTAAATTGTCGGGTTGAGATAGTTGACTCTAGCTTTATAATGCATATGCATCATATTGATAGCACAACGAGGTTCACTGTATTACCATTAATTTATTGCTAGAGTATACGTAGGCTGCTTTCTAGCCTGCAAAGCAGGCGTTTTGGTTACTCAATATATCACTCCATTTCCAGGCTAGCTGATTACATGCGGTACACGCACGTATAATAACCGCCGAACCAAAATTCAATAGCGCAAAAATAAAGCACGCTTCAAGCCAATATTCATCACAGTAAATATCACCCCAAGTCTAATTTGTAGAAAGTCAATCAATCAATCAATCAATTTATTTTACCACACAACATTACATTGCAAGATTCCCTTATATATACTCAAATACTATAATAATATTGGTCCCATTTTACAATCCATTATTTGTTGAGTTTTATATAAAAAAATATTGTTGTGCAGAAGGTTGAGCAGTGAGAAAGCTCGAGGATGGCATATATCCTAGCCCGAGGGCCCAAAATTTTGCGGCATATATATTTCCTGTCACCAAGAAAAACAACGGAAATCTAATTTACAATTCATGACATATCCGTGGAAAAACGATAATCAAGTTGAGGTTTTTTAATATAAATATATATTACAATGAGCCAAATATTGCCCATACCAAAAATCATATTGGGTTATTAGGCTACCTATACACGATCCCGGCTTGATTTGCAACCCGGTTGAAGGACAACCAAACAAACAATACTGTGTTCCTATTCTCTGCTTTGCATATCATCGGTGAAACTTGATATCAATTTCACAACTTAAGGACGCACAGTCTCAAATTGCTATTGCCTGTTTGGTCAACACAAGCTAGCCCGCGTGCTGGTTTTGTAGCTTTTAATATAAAGATGGCAAATATAAATATGTTAACGATGAAATTTTTGTATATATGGTTTCAAGTCATTGTTCTACACATTATTCATTTACGTGGCGAAGTGTACAAGAGTCATAAAGCGATAAACACTGGTAATCTGGAACAGCATTATCCAAATCTTTATTTCTCGGCTAAAGATTTACCTAAACTACGCGCGCAAGCTTCATCTAGCCATGCGGAGATATATAAAGAGTTAGCAAAGCTTATGCGAGATTTGGGATCAGGTGGGATACCGCCGGAGAGTGTGATTGTATTTAATTCAAAATGGAATGAGCGTTATGGAAACCTGTTAGGAAGTCTTGCTGTATACTGCGCGCTGACGCCTGGAGATCGCGAGGCATTGGATGTTGCTAAGTTATTTATGAAAAGATTCACAAGTTACGATACGTGGTTAGTAACGGGTCTAGAAAAAGACGAAATTCCTCTTGCGCATTCAATACTTGGCTACGCGACTGCATTTGATTGCCTTTATAGCTCGTTCACGCTTGACGAACGTGATCGCTACGCCACCAAGCTACTACAAACTGGCACTCAACTGTTTAACGCTGCAAACAAGATATGGTGGGGTCGGTCGTATGTACACAATCACGTGGCAACGAACTACATGGCGCTTTTAACTGCAGCGCTTGTCCTCAAACCGTATTACCCAAAGATAGCACTGGCTTGGCAAGAAACATCGGTCAACGCGCTAAACGCCACTATGGAATTTTTGAAACTAGTCGTGGACGGCTCTTTCCAGGAGGGGGTCTCATATGGTACGTATACAATGAGATCCTTGACGCAATTTATGTTTATTTCCGAACGACATTTTGCGCGCAATTATAGAACGAACAACTGGTTGCGCAAACATTTTGATTTCCTCTTGTACACTATAATACCTGGGTTTCAGCTCACAGTTGGGTTTGCTGACTCTAACCTAAACTGGGCGTATGGTCCAGAGAGTCAACTGGAATTCTTAGAAAACTACCTACACCCAGATGGTAGAGCGAAATGGCTTAGCAATGAAATAAAGAGTCACAGAGTGAATAAGGTCAATTATAAAAATCGTCATGATTATAAGTCGCAAGTACATACAGAATTTTTGTTCCATAACAGCAGTTTGAAGCCGAAACGAGCGAGTGAGGTTAAACTGCATGTTTTTAGCGACTGGGGAGTTCTTACATACGGTGGTGGGATTCCAGACCCGCATGTATTTCTGTCGTTCAAATGCAGCCATCTACATGGCCGTGCAATTAATTTGTTGAGGCCGAGTTTAAACTTCAATACACAACGCGGTTTTGTTCCTGGACACGAACAGCCGGACCAAGGATCGTTTGTTTTTGTGACAAAAGATCAAGCTGTTATCACTGAGCCTCGTTACGCGCCAAAGTACACCTATTTACAAAACACTTTAATGTTTGGACCATCAAACGAAGGATGCACTCGACCTTATCTCGGGCAACTAGGCGAGTGTAAGATGTGGTTTAATTTTAAGTTTGACAGCCGAACGTGGGGCGCACGCGGAGAGCTCGTGGGGTACTCGCGCGAAAATGACGTCATATTTATGAGCGGTGACATGTCGCAAGTGTATGACAAAGATCTTGGGTTAACAACTGTATACCGTGCTTTGGTCATGCTTGCACCAAGCGTGCTTGTAGTTGTCGATATCGTGCGGTTTCGTGCTGATAGCGTGACGTCGCACGCTAGTGCGTTTTTTCACAACTCCGATTTCGTGTTCAACACCGATGCGTACGACAACGATAAAAATCATTGCGCGGCTATTGGCCGTTATAAAATGTGCTGGGAACATTTGAATGCAAAGACTGTTAACATCAGCACTAAAAATAACTTCAGAGTAACCAAACAAAGACATGCCACAAATTTCGTCAACATTACGTGGAAGCGTTCAGAACTATTGACAAGCACTGCGTACGTGTTTCATGGGCCTCAATACACTCTTAAACATTTAAAACTTTCAAAAATTGAGGATAACGGAATAAATATTAACTTAAAGCTAAACTCGGTGGAATATAGTATAACTTTATCGACACGATACGACGACCCCCGATTGCGGAGAAAACTACTGGGTTCTAATGGCTATGGGAAAGTTAACATCAAGTCAGAAAATAATGTTTCCACTCTTCATTTGGGGGTGAAAATGAGAGGTGATGCAAATGACGTCAGCAAGGCTAGTGACGTCAGCACGATGACGTCACAAATACCCATCAGCCGAGTCCATAGATATCCATTTGGTTTTGTTTATATCGTTGTTTGTACTATGCTGCTATTTTTATATTTGAATTTCAAAACACGTCTTCGGTTCAGATTGAAGGTTATAGTATTTTGTGCTCTTTCCATATGCTTTGCTATCTATGTGTATATAGGGAGTTCCTACAAGCATTTTGAGACAAGCCGGCTTCCCCAGTATTCCACTGCTCCCATACTCCCTACCCGGAAAAATGACCGTCCACTGAACGCTGTAGTGATAACTGGACTACCTTCAAGCGGAATGGAACTCGCCCTTGAACTGTTCACGACAAATCCCGACTTTATCACGATCGGTGTTCCTTCGGAATCGAGAGTTGGCGTTGCTGAAGATAACCTGGACTTGCGGGAATGGACAAAACGCGACATTTTGGATGAAAAACTTGCGGAATGGTGGAACACTCTACTGAAAACTCCAACAGCGCGTGGAAATACGGATGATTATATTGCATTAGTAAATCCTTTAAATCCACGATCTATTCACGGAGCTTTCATTCGCAAATCACGAGGTGCATTCGCTGCTATTAGTTTTCGAAATCCAGGATGGTTATTTAAAATGTCGGTTTTGTTTGAAAATAATCAAACACCGTTGTTATACGTTGTTAGAGACCCAAGAAGCTGGATAGAACACATGTTAGACCGTCCAGACGAATCAAACTTATTCTTGCAAGAATTTAAAACGGCCATTCGGACACCTCTTGGAACCTTTCCACTTGAAATTCAACATTTGCGGGAACTTAACTTTGCTACTTTAAAAACCCATATCGCATTGGCGCATATTTGGACTGCGTTTGCAACGTATGCTTTTAGGCTTAGGTCCACTCTCCCCCCTGGAGGACTGAAGATCGTACACTTTGAGAACTTAATCAAGTCGCCAAGGGCAACAGCCGATGGCGTGTACAGTTTCTTAGAAATGCCTTTTCCGGCAGCGGTCGAACACAGGATAATGCAAGTCACCGAGACTGGACTTTATAAGTTTAAAAATTATGATACTATCGAGCCGAGCTTGTGTAATTGGGGTAAGGTTTTAACAAAACTTCAAGTCTCGGAGATTTATGGCATTTGCAAAAAAGCCATGAAAAATATTAGTTATAGGTAGGATTTGATGAATATTACAGTTATAGGAATGTTACCGAAGACACGCTAGACTATTTATATATTTTTTAATTGTCGTATATTACATTTAAACAGGGAGGACCATACATTTAAATATTAAAACTTTCATATTCAATTGGGTCTATCCAGTACATTACGAGTCAGTTTCATTTTCAATTTGGTCTATCCAGTCTATTATAAGATCAGTTTCATTTTCAACGGTCAACTACAATAACTAACTGCGGTATACATTGGATATTAGCTCGTAGACACGTTTCATTAATCGGTGGCCGAGAAATTAACCGCTTTGGCTTTGTTAATAGGGCCAGTCATGTGGCAGCTGTCTCCGCCTCGGTGTGGCCAGAATTAATGAAAACTGACAAAAAAATAAAAAAGATAAATTAAATTGGTAGCTGCACTGAACATATTTTAATTTGAATACAGTACAAGCTCTACATTTAACACTTTCTATACAACGGTCACCGGAACTGTAATTTGTTGTCTCTTATTATTGAAGATAAACCTGTAGACAACGGACAGCATTATATATGCTGCGCATGAAATTAGAAGGTTTCCCTGTTGAAAAATATTCCCAAAACATAAGAGTAGTAGAAAACAAAATATTCCTAAAATTGTTTTCAGAACTGAAATTTGCCATTGTCTTGTTAAATGCAAGCTACTTCATTGTCAGCTAAAATCCCTTGATATATTCTGCTGCAGCTGTGTGCAATTTATTTTTTAACTAATGAGTAGGCTGTCGGGGCAATGATGCAAAATTATAGGGCTTGTCAGGGGGCTATTTTAGTGCAAAGCGAAATTTGAACAGATCGCTTTATTTAATGAGTTTCGATTGATAAAACTTGTGGACTGATTTTCAGAGTTGATAATGATCGGGTCTTTAAATTTGCTGAAATGTTGCTTTGCTTTTTGGAAATTCTTTCTAACCCTTTGTCAATTTAAGCAAATCATTTCTGGATATTCCACGACTGCTTTAAATGCCAATAAGTAAGTGTAAATTATGTTGTTTTAGATGCATGAGATATCCCTTTTTCATTTCATTTTTCTATAGCTGATTAGCTATTTCTACAGCAAACAAAACGTGAAGGCAAATCATGATTATTTAAGCTAGATGCACTGTAGTCCATAGTCTCTATATAACGGTATTATTGAAGTACAAATTTTTATTTCAAAATAACTAATTTAATATTCAATCTACAATATTTTATTTATTTAATGTGTCGTGTACTGTATTGTACAATTTCGGCATCTCTATACTCATTTTCAAGTTTAAAAAGCTTAAAAATACTGTCGCCCTGCTGAAAACGCTGCCTCATTTTCCTATAGTGTGTATATAGTCTGCAGAGTATGCCCATATTTCTTTATCATATACAGTATTTCCTGTTTTTAATTACTCAATGCATCAATCATATGCGCCATGCAGCGAAAAAAGAATAATCGGATAACACGAAAGAAGTTTATATTCACAGCTGAACTAAACTAACTTTATTTATACTGAATAATTATATCAGTTCTTTCTAGTAAGGGTCAATCATATGCGCCATGCAGCGAAAAAAGAATAATCGGATAACACGAAAGAAGTTTATATTCACAGCTGAACTAAACTAACTTTATTTATACTGAATAATTATATCAGTTCTTTCTAGTAAGGGTCAATCATATGCGCCATGCAGCGAAAAAAGAATAATCGGATAACACGAAAGAAGTTTATATTCACAGCTGAACTAAACTAACTTTATTTATACTGAATAATTATATCAGTTCTTTCTAGTAAGGGTCAATCATATGCGCCATGCAGCGAAAAAAGAATAATCGGATAACACGAAAGAAGTTTATATTCACAGCTGAACTAAACTAACTTTATTTATACTGAATAATTATATCAGTTCTTTCTAGTAAGGGTCAATCATATGCGCCATGCAGCGAAAAAAGAATAATCGGATAACACGAAAGAAGTTTATATTCACAGCTGAACTAAACTAACTTTATTTATACTGAATAATTATATCAGTTCTTTCTAGTAAGGGTCAATCATATGCGCCATGCAGCGAAAAAAGAATAATCGGATAACACGAAAGAAGTTTATATTCACAGCTGAACTAAACTAACTTTATTTATACTGAATAATTATATCAGTTCTTTCTAGTAAGGGTCAATCATATGCGCCATGCAGCGAAAAAAGAATAATCGGATAACACGAAAGAAGTTTATATTCACAGCTGAACTAAACTAACTTTATTTATACTGA
>CACRXK020003815.1:12526-30241 GCA_902702795.2 Paramuricea clavata | reverse complement strand
CCCCAGTCTGTATAGAAAAAACATTGGCCAGGGCCTCTGGTATGTTAAAATGTCGTTTTCTAATCATCAGAATTCTGTAAAATCTCTCCCCAAAGTCCGGGAAATGACATTTCAGAGACCCTAGATTCAAAAATTTTCTGGGTGAGCATGCCCCGGACGAAAGAAAAAAGAATGACAACTATTTTTCGAATCGGTCTATTTTTCGAATCGGGTTGAAGCATCCTTTGGTAATGTCGGTACGTGGTGGTGACGATTATGGTGCACTTACTAATGGGTAATCGCGATGGCTCCACCCGGTACGACCATTTTATGCGACTAGATAGTCGCTAAAGTATGCGGAAAAGTGGCGACTGATAGTCGAGGAAAATGTGCACCGTCGTATGGCTGAGCCTGCTAGTAAACCGTAACCACTGCACAAGAGTTTTAGTTATAAGTGTAACTGTCCTTGCTTGGTGGATGGTGGGGAGGTGGGAGGATAGTTCCCCAGAGGGGTAGCTGGCCGGGGTTAGGGTTTGCGGTTAGGTTGCGGGGTTAGCAGGTGGGGTCAGGGGTCAGGGGCTAGGAGGTGGGGTTAGGGTTAGGGGTTAGGATTAGGGTTTGGGTTAGGATTAGCGTTTGGATTGGAAGTATACATGATGCGCGACTGACAGTCGCCATTTACTCGCATACTTTACCGACTATATAGTCATGTGGATATGGTCGTACCGGCTGGATGGCTCTCCAATTGCCTGCAGTACCACTGTACCCTGTAGGGGCGGCGCGCTATACGAATTCTATTGGGGGCCCGGTGGGTGTAAGTGAAATTTTTCTGAAGCATTTCCCCGATGTTTATCAAGAAGATTTTCTTAATTGCCATCAAATTATTTCGGAATTATTTTCGACTGGGAAAACAATTTGACGACTAACTTACACACTGGTATTACAGGTAAACTACGTGAAGCGTTCCTCTTTTGACTTCGTAACCATTTGGAATTTTCCTCATTAGCTTTGCAAATTTGAAAAACTCTTTGCAAATCCCTAGAGGGAATTTGCAATGTTCCTATCGGCTGTTGCAATCAGTGCTCTCACAATCAAATTTTCGAATTCCTTAGAAAAAGCTCGAAAATTCCTCAGATTTCCTTAAAATTCCTTAAATTGGTAAAATTACTACAAGGCCTGATCACAGAGTTGCAAAAAGTGTTTTTTTCACCTGATTTACCTGAATTTTTCGAACTGAACGTTCTTTAAAACCGTATTTTTTGAAAATTTGAAGTCTCTAGACCGTCGGAAATGGCATTTTTAGAGTCTTTCCTACCCAATATTTTAGTATTGCCTAACAATGAAGATAAGTATTGCTACTTTCAGTTTATAATGGGAAATTGAGAAAATTTTGGAAATTTGGAGTCTCCAGATCGTCAGAAAGGGTATTTCGCAATTGTCTCCCTGCCACAACACGTCTCAACGTCTTTAGTTTGTTTGATTGTTAACTCCAATTCAGATTAGAGAGTTCACTTTTTTATGCCCTGAGAATTACCTGAATTTACCTGAAAATCTACAGGATATCTACCTGAAATTGTTCATGAGCAATATTAGGGGTGTTGCACCCTCCCTCCCCCCTCCCCCGGTCGCTAGGGCCCTGAGAACTTAGAAAATCTGTAGATTTCAGAAGAAACAGCATACACTGACATTTAACTTTTGAGAATTTTAATGGAAAGACATGGCTATGTACATTTACAACATAGAGAACATACAAATATATGTAATTATGTGCATATAATGTTGCTACTTTCAAGTTTAAATCTCATTTGCGTGGCGTGGTTATTCTCCGTCAAAACGTTTTTAGTCCAGGATAAAATGTTTTGGAAATTCCTTAAAAAAATCCTCAAAAACCTAAATTCCTTAAAAAAATCCTTAAAACTCTTCAAAATTCCTATTTTTAAGGATAATTCCTTAAAAGTGAGAGCACTGGTCCAGGATAAAATGTTTCGGAAATTCCTTAAAAAAATCCTCAAAAACCTAAATTCCTTAAAAAAATCCTTAAAACTCTTCAAAATTCCTATTTTTAAGGATAATTCCTTAAAAGTGAGAGCACTGGTTGCAATCAACCTCGTTCCCAGGGCTTTTCCCTTTTTGTCATTGTCCTTTTCCCGCCTTCCCAATGACAAAAAGGGAAAAGCCCTGGGAACGAGGTTGTGGTTGCAATGTTCCAAACTTCATTTTAAATTTTCCTAACTTCCTGTTTTAATTTCCTAACTTCCTGTTCTGTTCTGAGCGTTGTTATTGGTCGATTATTTTTGTTAGCCAATTGCAACACGCAGAACAGAACAGGAAGTTAGGAACTTGTAACAGGAAGTTAAGAACTTCTAACAGGAACTGAGGAAATTTTTTTTTGCTTTTAGCAACATTGCAAATTCCCTCAAGGAATTTTCAAGGGAGTTTTTTAAATTGCAAAAGTAATGAGGAAAATTGCAATCAATTTAGAAACTCAAAAGAGGAACGCTTCACGTAGTTTACCTGTAATTGTTGATTATATGTTTGCATAGCCTGCGTAGCAGTCGCTTTATTTTTTTTTATTTTATTTGAGGATATTTTTATTTGAGGATTTTTTTAATGCGAAAAAAAGAGCGGAGAAAAAAACGGCGAAAAATATCCTCAAATAAAAATATCCTCAAATAAAATATAAAAAAATAAAGCGACTGCTACGCAGGCTAATGTTTGCATTGTGAATATTTTTCTCAATCATCGTTATCAAAGTGAGAACATGGGGGGGGGGTTGGCACCGAAGAGAAATGGGTAGGATGAACACAATTTTGAGTGAGTAAAAGGTTGGGTAAATGAAAAAAAAGCAACTCCAGGGTTGGCTAATAAAAATATTGTCATTTCTAACGCATGACTCGCTCAAATATCGAAGACTAAAAAGCAATGTCAACAGTCATTTGTCAATACAATATGTACATCAATCAGAGTCACCATCTTGATAATTTTCTGATTTGTCAGGAGGCAAATGGCGTCTCCAAAGAAAGTACATGTGCAGACAACATGAATCTTTAGACTGCTGAAAATTGCACAAGCAGTTATCAAATTCATGTCACAAAAGTGGTAAAGGACACGTGTGACAACTGAATGGTATCCTTTGGAAAATGTTTGGCCAGGGGTAGGTATTTAAGCTTTTCAATGGTTGGATAAGCCACATTTTTACCATGAAAACATTTCGCTTCGGCGGCACCCCGTGCCATAAATAATGACCGGTAAAAAAATAGAAATGAGAGATGCAGTATAATTTTTTAGAAAGCTAGTGTCTCATATTGAAATAACTATTTATTAACCTTCAGGGGCTGGTTGTTCAAAGCTGGGTTAGTTTAACCCTGGGTTAACCTAAAATTCAGAGCAAACTTCCTGACAGCTTGCCCGTAAATTTGGAAATATTTCCTCAGAGATGTTGTCTGGGTCGATAGGAGTTTTCATCTCTGAAGTTTTGAAATAAACAGACGTACATAAATACACAAACTAAAACAGCAGGTTAAATTTTAACCCAAGGTTAGCGCTAACCCACCTTTGAACAATTGGCCCCAGATAGATAATCATGTATCATACGTCGTAAAACTAATAATACGCGTGATCCCTTACACCTTAATGTTCACTTATATGTTTTTTGTTCCTCTCAACTGCGATATTTAATCTTCGAGTCTAAAAACGTTTGCGTGATTATTATGTCCTGGATGATTATTCTCCATAGCATTCATTTGGCTCTAGTATATCCAATTGACAACATCCAGAATCAATGTCAAATATTTCTTTTGAGCGACATCAAAGTTTTGAAGGTGGGTTTGACCTGATGGAATAGAAGTCCACTTCTCGGCTACACGTCATCGTCTGTCTAATGTTGACAGGATAAAATGCAGGGGGGGGGGGATATTATTTAGGATTCACTTGTAGCACCTTGACGCATTTGTTTCTTCTTTAATTTTGCTTTCTTTCTTTTCTCTTTCATCTTATCAATCTTACTTCTTAATTTTGTCATTCTTTGTTCTCCCTTGCCCCCACCTCCGCACGTCACTTCCACGTTAATCCGTCTTCCACATAGAGTACTGTGGTGAAGTTCTAATGCTTTCTGGAAAAATTAATGAATAATTTTGTTGAAAACGATGAAGGAGAAACTGCATATAAGACCCAATCTAGTTGCCACATTCTTGGACATAACTGGTTGAGAGCCATGGTAAATTAATACCAAAAGTTGTTTCGGCGCTGTTTACAGCATTGAACTTAAGGAGCTAGAGGGGGTGACTAAGTTTGCAACACTGGCTGGAATGGTCTCAAGGGTTATGTTCAGGATTGCAGATGGTGAAGCGACTTAAAAATACACCCTTTTGATAATATACACCCTTTCGATAATTACGTCATAGGGTCTGGGAGCCTCGCTCTAATGAATCGTGAGCCAATCACCTTGCGTAATTTACTAATGAGAGCGAGGCTCCAAGACCGAAAAGTATGTGTGACATAATTATCGAAAGAGTGTATTACGACACAAATCTCTCCCTGGCTCATCCGCTCACGAGCTTTATTCATTCATGATTGAAGGTGTATGCTTAAACTGAAAAGCATCACAACAACAACAACTACCACCACCAACGCCACAACTACTACTACAGCTATTTCTACTAATAAATTCCACTACATCACTACCTATATAACAACGACCATATCACTACTCCTATCACAAGTCACAACATAACCATACCAAAACAACGATAAGAACGACCATCATCGTAGTCATGGACGACATCGCTCAATAACTGTCACAACAACTATAATTATATATACCAATAGCATCGCATTCGCCACCATGTTTTGTAACCACCAACACTTAAAATTATGAACACCACCAAAAACACCCCACTGCTTGAAACATTTTGCTTATAAACAACCCACCGCTTGAATTTTTCTGCTTCCAAATTCCAGGAATGCACAACCTTTTGATTTTCCTGTTTTTTTATTGGTTAAAATCCTAACGTCTGATATACCTACGTAAAACATATAAGATAATGAAGTTCATTAAATGGAATCCCAAATATTCGCAGCCGGTTTTAGAATCAGTCTATTAAGTTTGTTAAATAAATAAATAAATAAAATGATTTTAATTATTTCCTTTCTCACGCTCGGTTTACTAGATCGCCATATTTGGGGTACTGTCCCAAACCTGAAAGGATAAGCACCGCGAAATGAGACTTCTTATCATTGTACTTGTGTGTATAATGGTAAATTTACAGTTACAACTTTGAAAAGTCGTTTTTCACAGTTGAAAAGTCATTCATTGAAAAGCACGTTGAAAAGTCGTTCATTGCCTAGATTCTTTTGCGGACTTTATCTCGGTGTAAGAACCGCACAACTTACGTCACACATGAACACATAATACGTCACACATGAATACATAATATATTTTTCTACAAATAATTAACTCTACACGCCGACTTTGATACGAGATTGATGGTGCCCGTGATCTGATTGATACAAACTTGTTAGTCTGTATTAAAGTTCAGTGATACAAAGTTGTTGGTTAACAACTTCTTGGTCCTTCTGGTTCTTTTGCTTCTCGTGGTTCTTGTGTGACGTAAGTTGTGCGGTTCTTAAACCGAGGTAAAGCCCTTTTGCGAGGGAAGACCCCCAACATGGCGGATTTTGGCCCTCGTGAGAAAGACTAATTAGTTTTTAGTTAAATTGTCGAACTCTGGTTTACGCTCATCTATTTAATCTATGGTTCTTACCGTCGAAGTCGAAATGATTTCGAATATCATCTTCTGTACACTCAAATGACAGATTTCCTAATTGAATTGCATACAAGAAAATGTTGACTACAAGTATACTTAGTCTATTAAATTTTCAAGAAAACATTTTCCCAGAACCATAAGAACAAGAAAGGAACATTCGTATATTTCAACGCAGTGGCATACAGTTCCTGAAAATTTGAGGGGAAGGGGGCGAATTTAAGTTGCAACCATATTACCATCTTTTTGTTCTTGCAAATCTCGGTTCTTTTAACATTTGCTCCTTAAATTTCATGTAAAAGTGCTCAAAATACAACATACCAATGCGTTCATGATGGTAAAATTATCGTTACAGCTTTGTTAAACACTATAAGTCAATTCCCTCAAACATTTCTTACAAATCCTTCAAAACTTACAATTTACATATGGAATGCCTACTGTGATCACAGAAATTTTGATAGTGTAGACCAGCCTTTACACATCTATTCACCTACCATCCAAGTCATGCAAAGGTTTTCAGCAAGTATGTCCCCCCCCCCGCCCCATCCCCTTGTGTCGGCCACTGCTCATTTACGTAATTCGTCTTGACGGGTGTTCCATCAGGAACCTGTCTCGTACCCAGACACTTTATTATCTCTTGGCAATATAACAGATACATAATCATGAAGTATTTAGACAGTTGGGAGACGCACGGAGGGGCTGTTGGAAAGAGTCAAGTGCACTCTGCGCATCAGCCCCTTCGCGTTTACAATACTTCATGTTAACTCGTCATAAGCGCTTACAAAGACAAATCAGGGAAATAATATATCACATAAAATGTGGGGAGGTCTAACTAGAAAATAATCTATAATTTGTACCAATAAATAAAATAAATCTTGAACTTCCTGTTTTTGTGTCGGTCTCTTCCCGTATCTCTTCTTCTTTATTCTTTTCCGCTTGTTTTAAATTCTTTCTTTTCCTTTTTGGTTGTTCTATGATAAAGAAAAAAGAACACTCGAGTCGCTGAAACATATATAATAAACAGTATAGAAAACTAACCATTGTTCGCGTCGGTTTGTTCTGTATTTCGTCGTTTCTTTTTCCACCATCTAGGCGAGACAAATATTGATGAACTGATTATTGTCCATAAACGTGTGTTTAGACTAACAAAATATGGGAGTGCTGAATAACATAAAAATAGTACAAACATAAGCGTACGGGGCAGGGGACAGCTGAGCAAAATGAAGTTGGGCAAATTTAAACGCACGCTGGGCCAAAATGTGGGAAATAATTGAAAAGCAATAAAACAATGTGGTAAAAATTTTAAGCGTTTCGAAAATCCCTCCCATACCCCGCCCCCCTCCCCAGCCGGCCCAACATAGTAAAATATGTTGCACCCTGTTGAAGGTTCCTGAATGTTTTGTCTCAAAATACAGGAAATCAAGCCCCAGAGTCTGAAAAATACCAACCTTTTGCTGGGGGTCCTCTCATTTTTCCAATTCACTACGTCCCTTTCTAGTCCCCCTAGTTACGTCCCTTTCTAGTGATTGACAGATTGTGCCACAATCGGAAATTACCAATTTTACAATGACGTCATAATGTCAGGACTTCTATTGATTTTTTAGGTGATTCAGTCAGGTGATTTTTTAGGTGATTCAGTCAGGTGATTTTTTAATGAAAATTTTACTGCAACCAAAGTTCGTTAATAAAACAGGGTTAAAACCGTTCATAAATGGCACGCTTCACGCATTAATTGCCGGCGGCCCGGCACACCTAAAATGCAACATGCTACCGTTCGTGCGAAAGATTAAACATTTGATTTTCATTTTTTTCATAAAAAAAGCGGATTCTGGTTGAGCGTTTGTACACGCAATGTGTATCAACGTGCAATGTATATAATTTTTAAAGACAAAGTGCGTATTTTCTCAACAATCGGTTTTACACAATCGGAAATACGGAGTGATTCTGCCCATTGTCTACCGATTATTAAGGCAAAAATCGGCCAGATTCCGATTATCGGTCAATCACTACCCTTTTCCTTGATGCCCCCTGAAAAATCCTTAAAAGAGGCCATACATGTTATATCATTAATCCCCCCAAAGTTCTGGTTAAAAGTTGCCTTATTTGCAAGAGATTGTGCTCACTCGACAGTTTGATTTGGTTATCAACTAAATAGCTGAATTCATATTAGAAGACCAGATTTCCGTCTGAGACGGGGAATTCGTCTAAGACGAGAAACTCGTCCAGATATAAATTCGGTTAACGACGGGTTTTCCGTCTCAACCAACTTTTCTGTCTAAGGGCCTGTTCATATGGGCAAAAGTTATCCCGGTTAACGAGAGAAATTTTCGACTAGCCAAATACTTTTGTTCTGTTCATATGGAGAAATATTATCCCACTTACCGGGAAAAGTTTCCGGCTGTGACGTAGCACTGAACATCAATTGAATTGAAAAGTTGCTGACACGACAAAAAGTTATCCCGCTAAAGTTGTGTTCATATGGGGAAAACATTATCCCGGTCACCGAGATCTCGCCTGTCAACAAGCGAGATCTCGGTACACGCGAAAACTTTTCGTCTCATATGAACGCAATGTAACTTTTCATATTATTTTCGTAACAAGGCGAGATCTCGCTCGTAAACTTGTCGAAAAGTTTTCTCGCTAACCGGGATAACTTCTGCCCATATGAACAGGCCCTTAGACAGGAAACTCCTCTTAAATTTATATCAGACGAATAAATCAAAACGGGTTTCTGCTCGTAACGCTGAAAAGAGACTGGGATGGAGGGTCTCCTATTTTTTCGTGTTTATCCGTCGGATGGTTTTCGTTTCATATTCATACTAGACTTGCTCGAAGTCTCTCTTTCATATAAATTGTCATATAGTATTGGTCCACTATAGTGTACATTACATGACGTAGTCATACCAGCCGAAATCCGTTACACGAGTTTCCCGTCTTAGACAGAAATCCACCCGCTTCTAATATAAATTCAGCTAATGTGAACATATATTATAATTACAATATTATAATATTTAATATATAGAGGATATTACATGGCGGCGCGAAGATATGACTTTTATCTTCGGGTGGTGAAATAAAAGATAAAATTGATAAAAGTCATATTTTCAAGCCACCGTGTAATGTTCTGTTTATTATATAGTCCCAAGCAAAAAATTGTGAAATTTTGAATTCACGTGATCGATATCTTCACCATAGTGCAGAAGATATGGAAAATATCTCACTGTGTATTTTTCAGTATCTCACTCTCTATTATATAATAAAATGTTAATATTATATTACTCTTGACGTCTTTGTTGTCTTTGATTGACAGTCGATGATAGCTCAACATTTCCCTAAAATTATGTCACATAAAATATTCATTGGTGTCTCAAATTACTAGCTAGTAGCTTTCACTATTCAACACCAACAGTGCTACTGAAAAGCATTGCCATTGTTTTCATTAGTCAGTGACATTTGCTAACTTCTATTCTGCAATTGTCGGCAAGAACGATTTTTGTTATCGACTAGTTCGTCAGCAATATTCATAATTGTTTTCATAACTATTAGCAAGGGATGGGCCGATACTGATACCAAATATCAAGACGATCAGTACTACAAAAGTATCAATATGTTTCATGCTTGAGAAAAGTATTGGTAATTCCCATACCGCTCGAGCCTGCGATATGTTCAATCACAACAATCAGCATAAAAGCCACAGAAATGTAGTGCATTGTTTGCATGTAGTATGACTGTTAGTGTATGCAATATTTCACAAAGTAATGTTGAATGATAGGGCTATATGAACTCAGATTTTCACCTTGTGACTGTATTTGTAAAAGGCAGAAGACACAAGTTGTACAGATAGAGTAGTTCATGATCACTTTCATTTATTAAACATGATAGTTAGTATTGGTATTGACCAAAATGGTATCATATTGAATTAAAAAACCCTAGATAAGACTACTTTGGTCTCTCCTATGTATAAAGCCTACATTTAATTACCCAAGATTAATACCCGGTATACTTAGGTTGATGATTGCTCAATATACCTCAGACAGTAATAATAATAATAATCTTATTTTTGTTCAGGGAATATTTCCATGGGGCATAGCAGTTGCATGGAAATTAAAGCAGAACATCTGAGAATAGCTGCTTTGTAAGCACAAACAAGGTAGTAATATCTACAGTATTAAAGTGTGTTGTTGTGCATGAAGCTTGCTCTCTGTACACGAGTTCCAATACAGGCGTTAATTTTATTTAATTTTATCAAAAATACATGGATTTTCTTGAATACACAGACAGAATTTCAGCTGAAATTTCTTTACACGTCAGGAATATACCAGTATATTCTCCGATCCGAGTTGACATCATCCATTTTTCATCCCACTATCTACAGATCTTGCCAAAAATGGACCTCAGAATTGAAATCTTCATGCTTTAATCCATACCGAAAGATATATACCATGCTTTAGTCTATACTGAAGACAGCATGAAATGTTTGGCACTTTGGTGTAGACACAGTAGACTATATATAAAATTTGAGGATGAAGATTTTAAAAATATGAAGATGAAAAATTGACAATGTGAACTCCGATCAGAGAAGACCCAAAAATCTAGGGCAAGCTTGTCTGCCTGGTCTAAATCGAGTACATTGGTATATTCCTGGTAAACCGCCCTCCCCCCCCAATTCCGACTGAGCCTGAAAGCAAAACCTTTCTTCTTTCTAGTTTCTACGCCAGTCACAGTGACCATCTTCATGGAAGTCATGAAGGAATGTATTAAACATTAAACACAGTCCATATTATCTCTAAACAATTTGGAAACTGGAAAGAAGTAAAAAAAAGTCAAAAGACACTCTCAAAAGGAGGCCTGAGAAGTTACATACCTTCTTGTCCGCCATATTGTCTTCATCCTAGTGATGAACTTCATGTAATATCAAATATTTTGGTTCGGCAGGCAGTGGGCCCACAAAATGCATTCACGTAAACCACGAAAAGTCGCAAAAACACTTTCAAAATCAGACCACGATTCGTGTATTCACCGCGTAACTGTGTTGTACTCCACTGACACCAGTCATCAAGTACAAATGCTAACACTGTTTGACTCGATGTCTTAGTCTAAAGACAGTCAAGATAAACAAGCAAAACAACAGGAATTCCTTACTCATCTATTCAATCCTCAGGAAAAAAATGTTCGCGCAAAAACAAGCGATTTACTATCAGGTCGATCAGGCGATGAAAAGGTTCGCGTACCCTGTAAATGTTGCTAGATTCTGCCTCCTTGTTCATTTGAAGGACTGTGGAATTGAATTGATGAGCAACACTCCTGTTATAAACAACATTGCAATTGCAAATCCTGTAATTTTTTCCGCAGGCAGACTGGTTTAATCACTTGCCGGGAAACGACGCAAGGCCAAGGCATGCAGAATATGACGCGTCGACGTCGCGCGCGACGGACTATATTCCACTAATTCCAGGAACTATTCGAGGTAAAAACAGTAACCATGGATACCCCCGCCCCTAAAAGGAGTAAAATCTGCAAAAACCCAATCCAGTCATTTTGTAAAAAATCTGCTCTGTCCTCTGAGTCTCTGACTTGTTTTGGTCATGAAACTGAGAGCCGAGTTTTTATACCAATAACATCCTCTTACAAGCTTTATCTGAATGGCGCTCTCTTGCCTAGGGAAACGATTGATAGCGTCAATCTACTGTGAAGGACCTGTGCTAAGTCTGTCTAAAAACGAAATATATTCCATAGAGTTATGCGTCTCGTCGTTGAAATCAATGTATGTAATATATTATTAACCAAACAAAATTGCTATGCACTTTGTGAGAGAAAACCTCTTTAAATGTTGCTGAAAAAGTAATTTTTTCCTCCGTTCTGTACAGTTGATACTGTAATTTGAGAGCGTCTTTTGTTCGCGTCGTGTTTTGTTAGTCACGTGCTCGGATTCAACCAATGAAGTGACGTTTTCTGTCCAGCGGGCAGAATGGACTGCTGGGCCACGAGACGTTGTGCGCAGCTCAGTAGTGAAATATTCAATTGCTACATGCAAGGTATGGCGGATTTTTTTATACGAATTTAACTTGAAACGACATAAACAATTCTTGCAAGAAAGGTGAAATCTCGCCGTTCTTTGCCAAACTTTACTATTGGATAAATGAAGAAACATATAAAGACCAAGTTACTTCCTAAGGTTTCTGTGGATACGTTTTTTATTGCGTTGTAAAAACCGTTTACAAATAGTTCGACCGGTTCATTGGAGCTGACGTTCGAGCGATGATCGTTGAATGAATTTGTTGCAGTGAATATAATTTGGATTTTTTTTGTCTTTCTCAGATCCATGGATTATTGAACTACAAGCCAGTATTAGTGGAAGGCTTGTAGAATTAATTGAAATGTCAGGTTAGTTCGGCTTAGCCGTAATATTTACTAAAATTTTACTTGAAATAAACTGCCAGCATGTCAAGGCATTTTGCAGAGCACCACTGCACCAGACTTAAATGGGCTAAAGTACATCGATAGTTTTGATTAAATGGTGTTCATAATCAAAATCACAGGCTGTTGAGATGTTGTTTATGAACATAGAAGTTGTCAGAACACATGAAGTCGCACTGATAACGAAAATTTTCTAGCTTTTAATATTCGCGAGCGTATGTTCTGATCGCTGTGTTGATTCCGTTGAACGAATGCATTGACACTGCAGAAACGCCTCTAGCTTTACTGTCCTATCTTTTTGTGTCAATAAGAACACGTTTCTTCAATTAGAAAGATTTCAAATGGCATGATGTGTCTTTGAAATAGACACATTGTTGTTTTCGAGTTCGGCTTGCTTCCATTTAAAGGAAAATGTTGCAAATTCGCCGACTCGAGCTGAGGTCATTTCGTTGTTGTCATGTCAATTGCACGTTTTATTTTCATTAACTTAATAACGGCAGCTAGCTATTTTCCTTTCCTATTCATATCTTGACATGTTCACGCGATATTTTTTATTTGTATTTATAGCTAGAAATACTCTTAAACCTGCTTGCTTCGAGTAAGTTCACAAAAGAAACAACTTACAAAAAAATATTATGAATAATTAGTGAGCTAGGAATAAGAAGGCTATTTTGAAAGTTGCAAGCATGCCGTTCGACTGTACTTTTCCTCATGAAGTACTTGCCTCGGTTACTGAATAGTTTGTCATGCAAAGTGTGGCAACTTTAGCCAATACTTTAGCATTTTAGATAGTACTTCTTAAACCATCTGGTCGCTTCTGCGATATTTTATTATTTATGAATGTTCATTTGTTGTTGTATTCGGCGGCCATTGCTAGTGATACCCAGGTTCACTTCTCGATTTTTATCTTCTAGCAAGAGATTTCCCCAGATAAATTGACCCGATAAAAATAACTTATATTCCCCCGCATATTCACTGTTTCAAAAACCTTTCTGTTTTGAGAATAGCATTATTTACAGTTTATACATCTTAAAAGAACACGTTGTTTCACACCAAAGTTTCCTAGCTACAAAGACACGTATACTCACATATTTTGAACAGAATATTCGAATGTGAACACATGCATTCGTATTTCTGGTTTTAAAAATCAAATATCCATGTAGGAATATAGTATAAAATATTGTTAATATACAAACATGTCACCGCTTTGGCCAACAAAACATGTTTCAAATTTTCCAAAGCCATATTTATGAAGACACCAATTATTTTATGGCAGACTGAACTTTGTTTGAATTTGTAGCAGGATCAAAAAAGTGCAGTGGAAGAGCAAGTCCAACACTGGTATGTTTGACCTTGGTGTAATATTTTTATGTGAACAGTTACAGGAAGTAACCTGGATATTTCTTAAGTACCTTACTGTAAATAAATATGGAGTGCTATTTATAGTATTTTAGCCTTTCCTTGCTTAAATTTAAGCAGAATTAAAAGCATTATGCTCTTAAAAGCCCCATTCAACAATTTTTAAGGATCACTAACTGAACCATTTCTATAGTATCTTAATGATATTAAAAAAATGTGTGACATTCAGTAAAATTAATCCTTGATAAGAAGTCTCATAATTAAGAATATCAGTCAATAAACAAATGATAATCCTGCAGATATATTGATCGGTGATATGCAATAAATTCAATACTAGGGCTTGTCCATGCAATTAATTTACCAAATCACCAAATAATGCTCTGTATCAAAAGGTGGATAAAAAACAGTGATTTGTTCGTGAAAAAATTGCTGTGGAAAATGTGGTATCAATGCAATCTAGTAATCATGATTTTTTTCTGTGTTGGTGTTATGTACTCAGGTGAATATGATGTTTGTGATGTTACTCTAAGTGTATATCCACACCAACACAGAAAAAAATCCTGATTACTAGATTGCATTGATATCGAAGGAACTATACTCAGTTCCGAAATATCACATACTCGAACTGACCTGACTGCGTAGCTCAGTTGGCAGAGCATTGGGCTAGTATTCCAAAGGTCATAGGTTCTATTCCCACCGTGGCCAGGCATATTTTTCAAGCTTGCCCGGTGTGGATATACACTCAGAGTAACATCCCAAACATCATATTCACCTGAGTACATAACACCAACACAGAAAAAATCTAGACTATTATTATTTTAACTTTAAGTTGCATTGTAATTGACCCAATGCACCCTACTTTATAATTTTACTTTGTGGAATTATCAAAGCTCTGCCCATGTGTGTACTTTATCATTTTTATCTGTCTAACGCCAGATTATTTCACTTGTTACTGGGGAAGCACGGTCTCTCAATAGGTTTATAATGTATTGTAGTGCATTGCTGCTTGGGTAGGAGGTGCAAAAATATGCTGAGGAGAGAGTGCAAGTTTCCTTTGTTTATGTTGAAAATCCATGTGTTCTTTTTAGACACAAGTGTGTTTGGACATGAAGACATCACCTGGAAGTATATCTGCACTTTCTGAAAGTAAAGACAACTGTCTGCCACTTAAAGATGGACTTCGACCACAAAGAAAAAGCAACAAAAGTCGGATTAATCCTGCCAGCCATAGAAAAACAAGGATCAATTCACTAAGGTTAGTAGGTACATTTAACAGAGGGTAAAGAAAGGGAAGGACTTAGAAGAAGTACATATCACCTGCACTGAATGTTAATAATTATTAGGGTGAGGCGGGTAGACCTGAAAACTCGATGTTATTTGAAAACCAATTCGATAGATGTTGTTCTAGGGAAAAAACAGAAAAAAGTCGGAAAAAAACTGTTTGAAACTCAGTGATACTGAAACAAAATTGTAGTATGTTTGTGATGTTACTCTGAGTGGCATCCACACTGGGCAAGCTGAAAAGTTTGCTTGGCCATGCAAAGCAAAAATTTGCTTGGCCAAGCAAACTTTTCAGCTTGCCCGGTGTGGATGCACACTCAGAATGACATCACAAACATCATACTCACCTGAGTGCACATAACACCAACAACACAAAAAATTGTAGTAATTCTTAAAGTGCTTATGAAACGAAATTTTCACCTCATTTTTTATTGTTTGGCTAAAAAGTACTGCTAGAGCGATGAAGAATGACGTTTACAGTTTCTTCATATCTCATCTCATTCTCAAGTTATCGCACTTTCTAAATTTCGAGTTGTGACGTCACTAGTTTGACTTGAGATAATGGCAATAACAAGAAAGTCTAGTATCTTATTGAGTATTTAATAAAATTCAATGAAACTCGGTACACTTAGTGGGTGCACTCATATAAATATTTTTGGGAGGTTATGTGGTTGTCATGGCAACACACTAGTCCTCAGTCTCTTCTTTTCTTTTTCACAAATTTCCCCTGTAGACCTCTTGCAGAGGATGTTTGCATGTTATAATGGTTTAAACTGATCACAATACCGATACGTATGATAGTAATAAGAAACAATTGCAGAAATTACCATTTATTTCGTTGGAAATGGATCATATAGAAATTGGAAGAGAAGGGACTGGGGACGGGTGTGTTGCCATAACAACCACATAAACAAGCCAAATTGTTCAGTTCGTTGCACCTACTAAGTGTGCCAAGTTTCATTGAATTTTATTAAATAATCATCAAGATATCAGATTTTCTTGTTACTGCCACTATTTTGAGTCAAACTAGTGACGTCACAACTCAAAATATAGAAATTGCGATAACTTGGGAATGAGATGAGATAGGAAGAACCTGTAAACGTCATTCTTCATCATTTAAGCAATACCTTTTAATAAGGCAATAAAAAATGAGGCGAAAATTTCGTTTCATAAGCATTTTAACATATTAAAATTGTGCAAAATATTGGAGCTTAAGTGGATAAGTGGACCACAGGCTTGATTAGTTCAACAGAAAGCAGACCTGTGGTGGAAACTTTGCAAACATTTTTTTTTGGGGGGGGGCGAGTGCCGAAGGCACGAGATTTGTATGGGAGTCTGGGGGCATGCCCCCCAGAAACTTTTTAAAATTTGGATCCCTGAAGTGGCATTTGCAGCATTCTGAGAGCAGATTTTGTAAGAAATTCCAGGTTTTCAAAACATTAAGTTAATGGTGCATTTTGGTATAAATCATGTGGTAAGCTTAAAAAAAACCAGTAAGCTGAACTTGCAGTACGGTAACGTAATAAATATCTAAATCAGAGAAGTGAAAGAACACCTGAAAATTCCTACCTATAGAATAGATACTGTATAGTCCGTAGTAAATTTGATACAATTAATTGCTATTGTTTTATGAACCTCGGAAGATACTCTATATTATATATGCATGTATATCATAAATTTAGAGTCTATATACTGACATAACTGGACACAATTAAGGTTACATTCATTGGTATTGTCTCCATATTGACTCTGCCTTGCTTAAAACCGAGTGCGAATGGGCGAAGATTCTAATTGCTGCCGGAAAGAACATCGACCCTGAGCTGTACCCCAACTTATTCAAGGTGATCACCATATCAAAGACCTTGCCAGTCTGTATGCAACCGTGGAAAGAAGCTTCAGTGTTATGAATCGGATTTTGAGCTCAGTGCTTGTAATAGCTTAGACAGTTTGTTGACCAGTGACTTTATGTTGCTATCCATGAATAAAGACCTGTTAAAAAGGATAAACATGGACAAAGTGTTTGACCGATGGGTAAATCAAAAATCCCGAATAGTACAGTTTAAGTAAAGACTTGTAGCGCAGCTAGCGCTTAAAACTAATATAATTTTTTCAGAATTCATAACACTCATTGTGTGACTTGTGAGATTATAAATTTAGAATACTTTAGCTTGTTTTTAGCTTGTTTCTATTAAAACTTACCCATTTCATTGCTGTTGTTATTGTAACAAATAGTGCTTCCTTATATTGTGCTTCCTTATATTGTGCTTTCATTTTTCAAAATGAATTATGAAATCTAGCTAAAATATAATTTTAGTAGAATTTTGGGGGGGTGATCCCCCCCCCCCTCGCCCCCTAGTTTCCGCCACTGAAGCAGACGTCTGCAAACACGTGACATGACTTATATATTGGGTTTTTTGGTTTTACCCTGAACTGCCTCTGTGACCCTAGATTTCATTGTTACAAAACTGTACTACAATTTTATTTTTTGTATTTAGCAAGCAAACATTAACAGCGAAACCTGGACCAGCAGTACCACCACCATATGATATGACAACAGACTGCATTGTTCCTAACCATTTCCTACCACCTGCAAAGATTTGTGCTGATGATGATGACCAGGATGTTTCATCTGATGCTTTTGAAGAACAATATATGTTAGTATATTCACTGTTCATTTTTGTTGGAAAGGAAGCAATTTCTAGCGAAGGAGCAAAGTCATTTTATGTGCATATGCAGTTAGTGTAGCATATTGCCTTAGTTGATGATCAATAAGCCAGTCAACTTTACTGTGGATCCCAAGTTGACAATGGACTCTAATTGCTGCTTTAGTTGCAGGGTCTGAATTATCACTAAAAAAACAGCATCGCATTTTTATTTTTGAAAAATTTCATGTTAAAATACACATTTTAGCCAGCCC
>CACRXK020003814.1:20030-34421 GCA_902702795.2 Paramuricea clavata | reverse complement strand
ACACATGGTGTGGTTTTATTTATTTCACTCTTATAAAAGATACTTAAGTAAACAGATCACACAGAATTGATGTTCAATAAAATTTATTTCTGTCAAAGTACAAAAAATGTTAACATTACTCTAATAATGCTACATGAAAGGTGAATGATAAAAATACACTGTATACGAATAGTGATGCTTATTTCTCTTAATGATGTACATTAAACATTCTAGAGGAATTACATTTCTTTGTAAACCTATAAAATTGTAATCATTTGTGTTTGAACCTCACTGCAAAATAACCACACCAAAACGGCCACACTCTGTTGCTGATTCCATGACAGGCTTAGATTTATGATTAGATTTACTTAGATTCAAGTTCTGCTAAACTGTCAGATTGGGTCAAACGATAATGGATGTCAGCATCTTGCAAACTTTTTTCTGTAGCAAACAGTTGTTAATGTTTGCAGATGGCAATCTATATAAAGTATGAAAAACAGATAAAGTGGATATAATTTACGATAAGGACACATTTTCACTCTGTGTCATCATACTGCGGCTCAGCTCTATGACCTGAAAATTTTACTTGAAACATCAAAACAACTAAATTGCCAAATAGGACCTTTAATGGAAACATCTATTTCTTTTGAATTTTGCAGGTAGTTACCCTTATTATAAAGAACTCTAACAAACTTTATACTTGACAGCAGAATGTTTGAGGAAGCAGTGGCGGAAATCTTGGTGGGGGGGGCACCTTCCAGAAAATTGACGAATTTTCAGAAATTTTGATCTAAGAGGGCTAAAAACAGTCTTTTCGAGTGCAAACGGGGGGGGGGGTATTTCGGAAATTTGAAAGTGTTGTTGGAAATTTAGGAGGCTCCCCCCCCCGGAAAAAGTGAGTACTGAATATTTGGATATGCATAGCACCATCATCCCAGAAACAGTTCTTCACATTATAGACATTATATAACCCATTGAGCCACAATGTGCCCTACTTATTTTTTATTTGTCTAACGCCAGACGATTTTACTCATCAGTGGGGAAGCTTTGCAGCTTAATGGGTTAACCAAAAAATCTGACAATGTCTCTAGCTAACCCATTGAGCCGTAATGCGCCCTACTTTTTTTTACTTGTCTAACGCCAGACGATTTTACTCGTCAATGGGGAAGCTCTGCAGCTTAATGGGTTAAACGATGGCCACTATCCAACATGTGTTCCTGCTGTTCCATACTGATACATTGGATCTGTTTTGATAATTGATATGAATTCAGTAAGTGCCCTATCTTTCTCAAAGGTCCATTTATGATATTTTACTGGGGACTTCGTTATAGGAGTCTGATAAATCTTTCTGCTAGGAAAGTACAAAATAAACAGTGTAAACTTCAATATTTAAATCGGAAATTGCTCTTCAGTTGAACAACAATCTTCAGTCGTACTGTATTTTTATTATATTTTACAGTAATATTGTAATCCAGGATTCTGAAACACAGTCAGTAGACTCAGTACAGTTAAATGTGGAAATATGTATGCGTTTGTTCAAAAGAATTTGAAGAAAATAGTGATTCGTACTGTAGTTTTTACTTCGCGCCAAATGATAACCGCGCGGTCAATTCCCGCCCTCAGCGACGAGCTCAGCGAAAGAATGGCATATTGTAAACACTGGACTGGACTTTGGACTGGACTTTGGACTATGGACTTTGGACTTTGGACTATGGACTTTGGACTTTCGATTTTGGACTTTCGATTTTGAAATTATATTATTTTTAATATTTTCGTATAATTATATTAAAATCTAAACAGAGAACGAAAATTTACTGCTGAAAAGCGTGCTACACTGCATCTATAATATACAAGGTAAAAAGTACTCAGTATCAGTTATATAGGTATGCCAGCAGTGCAATTTCATACGGATATAGTCTGTAGGATAGCAGGATTATCCAATATTTTGGGATTTAATGTTTAAATTTTATATAATATTTGTATTTATAGTATGTATAGTACAGTTTATACTGCAGAACTTCTTCCAGTTTATCATATAGATAATAGATTAATTATAGAAACAATTGTGACAAAAGTATCTCGGCAAATACAAAATATTGAGAAACTATAAACTATACAAGCAATTATAATATTGCGCCTATTGAGTATTGTATTATGTATGTATAATATTGACTGTTCATCTTTGCAAAATAGTTTAAACTATAGTACTGTATTGTGTAATTGTTTACTCCGTTACACGGTAACGTTTTGTTAATGTTACTTATTTTTGAAAGACATTCTTTACAGGGCCTTTTTTAACATACAAGCTGGGGGGGAAAATGCCCCCCCAGTCCCCCCTTGTGCCCCCCCCCCACGAAATCACATTTTGCCCCCCCTAGGAAAAGTCCCTTTTTCCTAAATGTATACCAAAAAAACAGCGAAGAATAACAAATAAATAAACGGAAAGTAAATTTTAGGCTTTGTCTTTTGTCCTTGTTTAACAAAATCGATCTAAATTGTTACGTTTTTCTACCACTAAGTAATGATAAATTATTGTTAATAATTTTTTTATTTTTTGGTTGCTCAGAATGCAGGAAAGAGCATTTCCAGGTTTCAAATTCGAAAAATTTTCTGGAGATTATGCCCCCACACACGTGGCCTTCGGCCATTGGTATCCCCCTCTAATAAGAATAATGATAAATTACGGTTAATATTCTTTTTTACTTTTTGTGCATTTTTCCCTTCTTTTATTTCAAATACAAGTATAGTTAGCATAAATTTTAGAGCAAATTTGGATGCTCAGAATGCAGGAAATGGCATTTCCGTGTTTCAAATTTCAAAAATTTTCTGGGGGAGTACACCCACACACGTGACCATTGGTATCCTCCTCTAATAAATAATGATAAATTATGGTTAATATTTTTTTTTACTTTTTGTTGGTTTTTTCCTTATTTTATTTCAAATACAAGTATAGTTAGCATACATTTTGGAGCAAATTTAGTTGCTCAGAATGAAGGAAATGGCATTTCCGTGCTTCAAATTTCAAAAATTTCCTGGGGGAGTACACCCCCAGACCCCTCATTCATGCGTACATGGTGTGTTGGTCACACACGTGGCCTTCAGCTATTGCTATCTCCCTGTAATATGCTATCTCACAGAAAGGTCCCTTTTCAAAAAATGCCCCCCCACGGGAAAATCCTTAAAAAAGGCTCTGATTCTTTAGCTATCCTTATCGCTATGTAAGTGCTTCAGACTTCAGTTATTATTAATAAGTGTTAGTCAAGAGTGGACAGGAATATTCGAACGGAAATTTACACACTTTTGAAAACCTACTCATGTGCGTGTGAGAAAGTAAAAATCTATGTCTATGTGCTTCAGGTAGTCTAGCAACTATTTGCCACGTTTACTGTAAATATACTACTCATTCGTATTTTATAAAGTATGATGACTATGAGAGTTTTCGTGTTCACTATACCTATGGCTATGGCTGAAATCCGCTGAATACATTCATGAAAAGCTAAAACTGACACCGGACAAAATACATTGCAAACACAGCCTATTTAGGCAGGCGCTAAACGGGTGCAAAGATGAACAATACCGGCATTAGTATTTTTGCGCAAGTGAATAAATATATAACAAATCCTACAAGTTGTCAACTGTCAAGACAAATTCCCCGATTATCACGGCCTCGCCTTCGGCGAATAATTCAGTTAAAGAGATACATATAATACAGTCAATAGGCGAAATAATAATCGCGTGTAGTTTATACTTATATAGTTTCTCAATATTTTGTATTTGCCGAGATACTTTTGTCACAATTGTTTCTATAAATCTATTATCTATATGATACTGAAGAAGTTCTGCAGTATAAACTGTACTATACATATACTAGCCTATAAATACAAATATTATAATAAAATTTAAATATTAAATAAAAAATATTACTGAGATAATCCTGTTATCCTACAGGCTATAGTATATCTATGAAGTTGCACTGGTATACCTATATAACTGATAGTATTTTTTACCTTGAATATTATATCATGCATATGCAGGCAGTGTAGCACGCTTTTCAGTAGCAAATTTTCGTTCTCTGTTTAGATTTTAATATAATTATACGAAAATCTTAAAAATAATATAATTTCAAAATCGAAAGTCCAAAATCGAAAGTCCAAAGTCCAAAGTCCATAGTCCAAAGTCCAAAGTCCAAAGTCCAGTCCAAAGTCCAGTCCAGTGTTTACAATATGCCGCGAAAGAATATAGCAAAAGTACCCCATTTTCAAACCGCGATTACTAGTCGATTTCGTCGAGCTACTTTGAGTTTTAAAGTACGAATGGAAAGAATAAACTTTCCTTAATTCTCTGACGTGTTTTATTTTAATTTCCCATCAAAAAAATGAAAGTAGCTTCTGCATTTTTTGAAAGCCACTTTTGTGGCGTGTCCACTGACCCGAATCAAGCATAAATACAATACGTAATTAACTTAACTAAAAAGCAATTTCTGTACCAAACAAGTCGAAAATAGTTTAAGTAGGTTATTAAATAATAGCGACCTTAAGCAAGCGACGTTTTTGACAACACGAACGGCATGAGTAACATTAAAAGACTGGGTCAAGAATGTTGATTGGTTGATAACGTCAAATTTGCTTCCGGTCAACGTTCGTGTTGTCAAAAACGTAGCTTGCTTAAGCCCGCTAATACAAATATAAAAACATACCTTCGAAAAAATGATGTCTTCAAAGATAAAAATCGCAATATATTTCAACAACTTTTCACTAAACGTTTGTCGGAAATCGCAATTGTGAATAATAATGAGACGCAATGCATGCCGGTATAGTCACCCAACCTCCTCTG
The DNA here is from genome assembly GCA_902702795.2 of Paramuricea clavata. Lineage (NCBI taxonomy): Eukaryota > Metazoa > Cnidaria > Anthozoa > Malacalcyonacea > Plexauridae > Paramuricea > Paramuricea clavata. The sequence continues at coordinate 29,609 of CACRXK020003814.1, read as the reverse complement.
GTTCAATCTCGTTCCCCGAGCATGCTTAAAGGTCAATGACAATGACATGCAAGTGACATTTAACATTGCGTCTCACTAATTAAAGTTTGCGTGTTTAATAATGTTTATCAAAGAAAGCAAAAATATATACAAGACAATCTCACATGTGGAATTTGTTCACTTACGTACTGCCTTGTGATGCAGTACAAGTATAAATACAAATGACAAAGCATTTGTAAATCCTAAAACATAATTAAATCATACGGCACATTCAAGATTTTATTAAATATCGTATTTCAGCCGCGTTTATACTGCTTGGCGCATTCGCTGCATTATATTCATTTATATACACAGAAAAGCATCAAGCATGTCATTGTCCTTGCAGACCATAGGCAAAAAGCATTTGTCAACCACATACCAAATTTAAGCAATCGTTAAATCATAGACATGTCATGGAAAGAATATGGAAATAATGTTGAATGAAAGCTAGCATCGCGTATAATGTTAAAAGCACCGCATATAGTGCTCGAACCACTGCGTATATTAATTGCAAAAGCAACGCGTACATAAATGGTGAAAGCGTATAGTGCCTTAGTCTATCCATATCTGATTTATTGCAACTTAATATGGGGTAACACATACAAAACAAGAATTCAAAGGTTAGTAAGCATCCAAAAAAAGATAATGAGACTAATAACATTTAATTCTTATTTCGAACACACAGAACCAATTTTTAGAGATCTAGAAATATTAAGCATTGAACAAATAAATTGCTACCTCACCAGTATATTTATGTTTCGATATAATCATTCAGAAAATCTACCCGAAATATTTAACAATTATTTCACAGCTAATTATGAAATTCACGACCACAACACAAGAAGTGCATCTCAACTTCACACAACTTTCAAAAGAACTAACTATGCAAAACATACTCTTGCTCACAAAGGAATAAATGTTTGGAATGTTCTCTTAAATAAATACAAAAATATTAAATCTTACACCTCTTTCAAAACATGTATTAAAAAACACTTGTTATCAAATGAAAACGAAATGCAAATTGCATTGATATAAACTGTCCTATTTGTACATATAATTACCTTTATTTACTGATTATGAACTGATTATCTTTAGTCTATAACAAATGATGTTTCTGTAAATATAACATAGTCTAGGGGTCTTAAACAAAAGCCTTACAGGTTTCTAGTAGGCCCCTAGCCCTACTGTAATAATATACCGAATCGTTCCGATATACACTCACAAATAATTAAACATAAAAACCTTATTTATTAAAGCTCGAATAATCATATTATAACGACATAAAGTTAATGCTCACGAAATAAAATAACAATATATTTTCTCTCAACAACAACAACAACAACAACACGAGTTCGTCACGTGATCTAGTTCAGGGGGGTTCTATCAACCTAATTCCGCGGGGGGTTAACCCGCACACACTCCCCTATAAAAATGTCAATTGTTCATTTTTATATTACAGTTCTCTTCCTAGTCAATTGTCTTCTTCATCCATCGCGATAATTTTAACGAGTTCTTTAGCTCTCTTTGCTGCATCTCTGGTTGGTCTTTGATCTCTGGTTTCCCTTTCGTCTTCTGCTTCGAGATTGTCATGACGCTCTACGTCCATCAACACGGTTTCCAACTGTTCGAAAGTCAGGTGAGTTTTCCCTGAGGTCTTGTATAATGTCTTCTTTATCTCCCTTATCAGACGTTCATAAAGTCCGCCCCACCACGGCGATTTAGACAAGTTAAATTGCCATGTAATTGACTGAGACGCTAAGTAATCGTTCAGTTCTTCACTTTTCCTGATCTTCTTTATCCAATTTGCGGTTGCTCGAAAGGTTGCTGCGTTATCCGATATGATTCTCCGTGGTCGTGTCCGTCTTGCTATGAACGCGTTCAGTTTCTGTTGGAATTCTTTAGCTGTCTGGGATCTTGTAAGTTCTAAATGCACCGCTCTTGATGTTGCACAGGTAAAAATTAGAACGTAAGCCTTGTCTTCCCTTTTCGATGTCCGATAATAGATTGGCCCTGCGAAATCCACTCCGGTACGCTCAAATGGTCGACTCACTTCAGTGCGAAACGATGGTAGAGCTGCAGTTTCTGTTGCTCCGTACGGCTTGGTTGAGAACACCTTGCACACGTTGCAGTTGTTTATGTATTTCTTAACCCGACTTCTTAAACGAGGTATCCACCATTCTTCTCTGATACTGGCCATAGTATGAGCTACGCCAAGGTGGTTATTCTTCTCATGAACGTGTTGAATTAACTTTGTGATGAACTCTTCATTCTCCAAATAGATCGGCTTGTAATTCGCTATTCGTCCTTCACATCTGAGGATTCCCGTGTCAACGTCCTTCGTCAATTTAAATTGTGGTTCACTCAAATCTTCTGGAATGTATTTCTGGCTCCTCCGTACCAGATGATTTCTCGCGGTTATCATTTCAACAGTCGTCAATGGACCGGAACGTTTCTTTTGTCCTCTACGCTTCGCTAAGCTGTTGTCTGCATACCGTAATGCCCAAGCTACGACTCTGATGGTACTCCAATACGAGCGTCGCGCCAAAAGATCGTCCCATTCATCTCGTTGGATTTCAGTCACATGGCCCACTAGCTCCTTTTGTGGTTTCTCTTCTTCTTCGATTTGGGGTGTCTTCCTTAACATTGGCTGATCTGGCCATTCGCTGACCTCATCTAACCAATCCGGCCCCGTAAACCATCCTTCTTTGATCATCTTGTCAATAGATGCTCCTCTGCTCCCCATATCAGCATGATTCTGACCAGTCGGACAGTATCTCCAATCAACTTTAATGTCCTTCGTTGCTTCGGCTATCTTTCGCACGCGGTTGGCAACAAAGACTTTCCATGGTCGCTCAGGATTTGTTATCCAGTACAATGCAATCATACTGTCCATCCATATTGTCACTGAAAGTATAGGTAAATGTCTCAACGCCTGACATACGTTTTTCACCATATTCGCTGCCATGTGCCCGCTGACCAATTCTAACCGAGCAATTGAAAGGTTTCGTTTCGAGATTCTTGATTTCGAACACAGAAGGCCTCTTATCACACCGGTTTTCCCTTCGACTAGAGCAATGGTTGCAGTAGAACAGGCAAGATTGCTGGCATCTGCGAACTGGTGGATATGGATACCCTTCGTTCTTCTGCACTCTTTCAGGATACTCCTCGGAACTTTAACATTTCGCAATTGTCCCGTCCATCTGAACCATTTTTGTTTCAGTTCTGGTGACACTTCTTCATTCCAGCTGGCTTTCTCTTCGCATATCTCTCGATAAATGTGTTTGCCGGTTGCTAACGTTGGCGACAAGATACCCATGGGGTCATAAATGCTTCCCAGATGGCTTAGCACAGTCTTTTTTGTTACTGGTTTACTTTGTGGGAACTCTGGCACGGTCACTTCCAGGGTGTCTTCTCGTTTGTCCCAACCATGACCCAGAATTTTACTCGGATTAGGCGTGTCCTCCCCATCCAACTCCTCGACATTTGACTCCCATTTGTGTAGGGGAAATTTTGCGTCTTCCAGAATACAAGTGGCTTCGACTTTGAACCTTTCCAAGCCTTCGATATCTTCACTAACCGTCATAAGATTGTCTACGTAGGTATTATCTCTCAAAGATTGAACGGTTTCTTCATAGCAGGGTGGTTGCTGGTTGTAATGATGCTGCAATGTCGCACCGAGAATAAAGGGACTAGCCTCTGCTCCAAAGGGGACTCTGGTGAATCTGAGATGTTCATCCTTGCCATTGATGTTGAAAAGGAATCTGAATGCATCCCTGTCCTCCTCCTTTATACCAATTTGGTGAAATGCCTTCTGAATGTCAGCAAGGAGAATGTTGGTACACATTCTTGTACGTATCATAATGTCCCATAAGTGTGGCAGTAGAGGGGGTCCAGTGTGCATGCACTCATTAACACTGCTTTCGAGGGGCTTTGGCTTTGCACTGGCATCAAATACCATACGAATCTTCGTTGTCGTTGCACCTTGTCTTATTACAGGCTTATGAGGCATGTAGAAGATTCTTTTCCCAGTTGGTTCCTCTGGGGCAAACTCGACAATTCCTGTGTCTAACTGCTCTTCCACTATCTCCTCATAACCTTTGGATAATTCAGCGTCACGGCTTAATCTCTTCTCGACATTTCTCAGCCTGCGCCTACTCTGTTCTAAATTAGTCTCTCTTAACTTACTTCCTTCGATCCACGGAATATTAACTTCATACCTGCCGTCTGCTTTCCTCGTAATATTTTCTGTAAACTCCAGCAGCACTTCGTCTTGGTCATTCTCTTTCCGGTCTTCAATTCCAAGAACATCCAAACTGTATAATCTTTCGTAGTCCGCAACTTCAGTGGTAAACAGGCATTCATCCACTGGATACTCACCACCATGGATCACCCACCCAAATGTGGTTCCTTCGACGACTGGCTCGTTACTTTTCCCTTTAAATATTTCTTCCGTTTTAATCTTGCAGTAAAGATTGTCACCAATTATCAGATCGATTGGATATTTGTTGTCCTTTGTCACATAGAATTGTTTGTCCCTTGCATGCGCAAGTTTCTCCTTCAGTTCACTAATGGTTGGTCTCTGGATCGTTGTGAAGTTTGGCATTTGTGATCCAGTAACTTCGATATTTTCCACTTGCTCCCCATTAATTGAATGAATCTCTACATTATAGACTGGTAGGGTTTGTTCCTTTGAGCCATTAAGGGTCACAATTTGTCGGACTTCATGGCGTGTCGGCACCATATTTAACTTCTCCATAGCATTGCTTGATATAAAGTTCCTCCCTGACCCGGTGTCAAGGTAGGCCCACAGTGTTTCTTCCTGAATTTTTACAGGAATAATGGGTGGAAGTGCTTCTTTGTTATCGGTGTATGCATGCAATACCAGGTCCGGATTCTTCCTTCGGTCGCATAAACTAGTGTGATGTCTTCCTTGGCATGTGTGACATCCTCTGCTCTTACAATTACTGGCTCTGTGGCCTGGAGACCCACAGTTAAAACAAAGCTTGCATGCAACAAAGAATGCTTTCCTCTTCTCCTTTGTATCTTGGCTAGGACAGTTATCAGACCAATGGTTTTCCGCACAAAATAAACATTTTCTCTCCTTTGATTTCTTCTCACCTTTCTGTGTCCACCACTGTCTCTCTTTTCCAGGGCTCTCTGATGGCTTGGATGTTTCTGCTGTCATCTTGTTTCGCTTTAACCATTGTTGAAGGTTGTCAAGTAAATCTTTCATGCACCAGCTTTCCCATTCATTATCTGTGCGCACCAAATCTGATTTAATATTTGGCAGTTTATTTAATGTCGACAGTACAAATCCCTTTAACATATCACTCTTTCCCAAAGTTTCTAGTGCATCAAAACTTTGACTTGCTTTTTCATAGAATTCTTTTACTTTCTCATAACTTGACCCCTTTACTACTGGCAAATTAACAATGGCATCCATATGGGCATTCACAACTAATGTTGTGTGACCATAGTCTCTCTTAAGTCTGTCCCATGCAGTATTATACCCTGATGTACTAGGCCTTAAATTACTGATTCTTTCTCGTACCTTTGGATTGACCATTTCTAATAAATAGCCAAATTTCTCTTCGTCGCTTATTGGTTTGTCGTGTACTTGCGTTGTGAACATATTTTCAAACCTAATCCAATCGGCTGGTGTGCCATTGAATGGAGAAATTCGCAATTTTGGTAATTTTGCCTGTGTAGATTTGGCCTTGTTTTCCATTTCTAAACGTTTCTCAGTTGCTATCATTTCGTATTTTAACTTTTCTTCGAAAAGTTCTCGTTCTTTCTCATGTCTCTCTCGCCTTAAACGTTCGTCAATTTCTTCCTGTCTGGCTCTGGCTTCGTCTTGTTGCCTCTCTACTCTCTCTTGTTGTCGTTTTTCTGCTTCGATAGCTTTCATTTCTTCGTATTGTTTTATTTCTTGATCTCTCTCACGTAAAGCTTCGATAATCTTTTCTCTTTCCTCAAGTAACGTCGAATAACTTGATTTAACATCGTTTCTCCACTGTCTCACGCCTCGAGGTGTCATGTTAAGCTCTATTTTTAACTCCACAGCATTCAATATAATATCCGTTAAAGTTTCGCAAATTGTCGCCGTTCTTTGCGCAACAATCGCCATTTCTTCGTAGTCTTTAGACTCTATTAACTCATCGGCTGGTTCTAGATAATATTTCAATTTAGAAATCTCCTTCTTGATACTGTTTTCCATTCGCGAAATGTCTTCGTTTGTTTTGCTCGCCTCCACTTCCGCCATTGTACGCTCGCTTCCATCGGTGGTTTCTACCATTTTAAATCGACTTTAAATCCTGGTCACGGCACCATTATATACCGAATCGTTCCGATATACACTCACAAATAATTAAACATAAAAACCTTATTTATTAAAGCTCGAATAATCATATTATAACGACATAAAGTTAATGCTCACGAAATAAAATAACAATATATTTTTTCTCAACAACAACAACAACACGAGTTCGTCACGTGATCTAGTTCAGGGGGGTTCTATCAACCTAATTCCGCGGGGGGTTAACCCGCACAATAATGAATTAGTAAACTTTTGTAAATATTATTAACATTTTTTTGGGCGAAATTAAATAAAATAAAATAAATAAAATAGTGCGGGAACCACCGCGTATAATGCGGGAACCACCGCGTATAGTGGCGAAAGCACCGTGTATAATGCCGAACACCATGCACCGTATATAATGCTAAAAGCACCCAACAAAATGCCGTTTGATCACTTTAAGCCAGCTATGGCTTTCCATAAACTGAGAAGACCAAAGATGAAAGATGATCACATTGTCTGTTTGCCTTATGCCTGACCGCGCTGCACCACGGTTAAAATTCACTGGTACCGTCATGCAATGCGCCAAATGAAACATTTTGATTTCGACCCACAAAACAAAATTAGGATCTGCTGCCTTGCTCGCTCGCTTCAGGCTCGCTCGCTGCGGCAGCAATAACATGTAATATTATACCTCAAAGTGTCCAATCAGAAAACTAAGTTTGTTGGCGCCACGTGAGCGTGAAATCTATCATCGAATCGCGCCTCACGTCATCGTATTTGACGTAAGCAGGTGACTGGCATATCACATGGCGATTTGATCATGTCACTCGCGTGATTCGAATGAAAAGCGACGATACTTGCGTTAATCCAAAAATAAAACATCGTTAATACAAAAATAAATATCATCACTTCGGGTAACATTTCGCCGAATCCCACTCGCTTCAGGTTTATAAATGACAATTATTTGTGCTTGAGTAGTCATGATGAACTCACCATGAACAGCACTTGGTAAGTGTAAGGTATGGTAATAGGCTCAGTTCCTCCTGCTTTGATACCAAATGGTTGCGAACATGATGGATCTTTACATGCATCTTTACAACTGAAAATAGAACCCAAAATTTTCGCCATTTGTCATTTAATACGACAGACCGGACAATACAATACAATACAATACAATACAATACAATACAATACAATACAATACAATACAATACAATACAATACAATACAATACAATACAATACAATACAATACAATACAATACAATACAATACAACAGCACAGCACAGTACAATACAACTTTATTTTAACAGGGTAAAATCTTCAGTACATTAAGTACTATTTAAAGCACGAGTAGGAGACGTGTTTTATTACATATAAAACACGACGCGTAGCGGAGTGTTTTAAATGTGATAAAACACGAACTACGAGTTTATTAAACAGCTTCAAAAACGTCTCAGTTAGATCATGGCATTGGCGAAATGATTTTCCAAAATAACTTTGTATTAGCTGAGAAAATACAAGTTGACATTTGAAGCGTATTTTATCACATATAAAGACACGCCACGCTTATGATTTCTCTTTGTGTTTTCCTCATGAATTGTTAATGAGTTTTTGAATTAGATATAGAAAAACTAATTACAACTTATTTCCAAGATTGCCGTGTGGGAGTCATTTTACAAATTATAGTAATAATTAAGGAATTCTTAAATAGTGGTAACGAACGAAGCATTCGTATATTTTGGGGCAGATTATTCCATAATAAGGCTCCACTATAACAAAGGCTTCGTTTTAAATAGTTAGTTCGCGGCTTGGGCAAATTTAGCTTTATTTCAGAATTTCTTAAGTTGTACCCACTGCCGTGAACAGAGAAGAGATTTTGTGGGTAAGATGGTGCATCACCATTGAGTATTTTAAACATAATTCCAGCCTTAATCTTTTTGCGTCGTAAACAAAGATTGTCTAGGTGCAAATTATTCAAAAGAGAACTAGCGCTTGTATCATAGTGCGACCTCGTAATGACTCTTACTGCTCGGTTCTGTAGTTTCTGTATTTTATTACTGAGAGTTTCTCCAAAACCGTCCCAGACCGAGCAGCAGTAGTCAAAATGAGGTTGTATCAAGGCTTGATACACCTGAACAGCTGTCCTCCTACTTACAAATGGTCTAATACGTATTAATGCACCAATGCCGCAATGGCTGAAGCAATTTTCGTAGTTAATTTCTCAATATGGGTTGACCACTCTCTCCTCCGCAGAGGCTTTAGTTTTCTTAGTATTTAATATGACGATGAGATACATTTCACTACACTTTACATGGCGGATCTGGGAACACGAGCGTAGCCGCTGGGCGAAGGAGCGCAGGCGGCAAGGGAAAAGACGAGGGAAGGCGCGAAGCCTCTGCACGATTTGCATGATTGCATCGCAAAGTGGGACAGAGTGTAAACATCGAAACAAAAGGTGATTTTTAAGCTAAATAACATACGCCTTTTTGAAAATTAAATCATTATTTAATGCATGATTGATTGACCTCATTGACTAGTGCTTGCATCTTTGTGGATGGTCAAAAGTAATAAGATTTTTTAACATTACATAAAACAACACAATCGTATATTTTTTTCACCGCTTGGCCAAACATTCTGTATTTCGCATCGAGGAAAACTTGAATTCTTCGGAATTCGCCACCAGTCAAAGAAGTAAAATACTCCTTGTATTCAAACGCTTTCGTGTAGAAAATTTCTTTTGAATACGGACAGTAGAAATATTTGTTTTTAATTTTTCAAAATATCGGGTTTTTACTCGCACAGTCGCACGCGCCTGTCACACGCTGAAGTTCGGGAATTAGTTCACAATCAGACCAGAAATGGAAATACCATAATAAAAGATGCAGTTTTCAATACAAGCTCAAAAATAACACTCTAAATCATAGGCGTACGGGACGGGGGGCGGGGGCAGGGGGGGGGCAGCTGCCCCCCCCCCCAGATTACAAAGTCGAAAAGTAGTCAAAGCAATAAAATTTCTCTTAATAATAACCCCAGTTTGTTGGGCAAACAAAGCCAGTTGGGCAATATTCGCTTCACAGTCGGGCAATATTGGGTGATTATAAAAATAAATGGGACAAATTCTGCCAATTTTGCGGGAAATTATGTAAATTTTGTGATGTTTGGGAAAATTTGTTTGATGTTCAGAAAAATTCTGGTATGTCCGAAAAATTTTTGGACCCCTAAAATGGTACACTGACCGAAATTTTTTGGCGACGGGGGGG
>CACRXK020003814.1:0-20010 GCA_902702795.2 Paramuricea clavata | reverse complement strand
GGGCAGCTGCCCCCAAAAAGATTACAAAGTCGAAAAGTCGGGCAAATGTTCAACAAAAGTCGGACAAAAGTCGGGAAAAAAGTAGTCAAAGCAATAAAATCTCTCGTAATAATAACCCCAGTTTGTTGGGCAAACCAAGCCAGTTGAGCAATATTCGCTTCACAGTCGGGCAATATTGGGTTATTATAAAAATAAATGGGATAAATTCTGCCAATTTTGCGGGAAATTATGTAAATTTTGTGATGATTGGGAAAATTTGTTTGATGTTCCGAAAAATTTTGGTATGTCCGAAAAATTTTTGGACCCTTAAAACGGTACACTGACCGAAATTTTTTGGCGACGGGGAGGGGGGGGGGGAGGTCGCCAAAAATTTATTGTTCCGGAAAAAAAATTTTGTCACTGGTCGGGCACAATTCGAAAAAGTCGGGCAAATTTCTTTCTGCCCCCCTAATTTTTTCCTTCCCGTACGCCTATGCTCTAAATAGTGTTTTGAATTCTCTTTCCAACAAGACTAATACAAAGAGGATGCGTCCAAAGGACTCGAAGTTATTTTCGCCGAAAGGTATGCCTAGTTTATATTTATCAAGTGTAAATATTGCGTGATTTGTAATATACAAAATCCCGCTTGACTTTCAAAGGCCATAAATCGCTATAGTGTTGACATTTCACTAAAACTATCAATAGAAATTAGGAGATATTTTTGTACTTAATCGAACGCTGGTATTTTCATCTACACAGCATATATTGAACCAAAGATACGAACCTCCAAATAACCAGGTCGAAACCGACTTAAGGTCACGTTTGTTTATAAATATTGCTGACGTTGAAATAGTTTAATTGTATTTTCAGTCTTGATAATAAATTTAATAATGGTTCTGTATGCTATAGATACTCATTTTTTTCTTTTATGCAGTTTTGGACACATTTCTAAAAATACAAATGTCAAATATAAATTTAAATACAAGTTTCTTCGCTTGCAACCAAAACCTGTTCGCTAAATACGTTGTTTCCATGCATTGTTTTATACTGTAGATGGAGATGTTGTCTAGAAAAATAGCAGATGTTTTCTCGCAAAATGGACATAACACTTTCTTATTTCGTAGAGGTAGTGAATAATCTCTTTGTCAGCTTGTTGCAGTATTGTAAAGAGATATTTTCTCAGTCATTTTGACTTGCATTTTGAGTTTGATAATTACACGCCACCCCCAACCCCCCCGGTTTACCGCCAAATTGGGCGTGGCATCGTGCAGAGGCTTCGCGCCTTCATAGCCAATAGGGACCTTTAGCAAATAGGTGACGGCAACGCGACGACGACGGCCAAAACAAACTCGTTCAAATAAGTAACTTTAAGATCAACATGTCTTGTACTATCCGTTGTATGAATGTTAAGACATTTAGAAGGTTAAGACAGAGGTTTATAGTTGAGAAGACTTCTACTAAGCCAATTTGGCGAGGACGACTTCTCGCTGCTTGAAAGGCAGACGTTGTATACAAAACGTGAAAATCCGCTTTGTTTTGCTGTTGTAAACAGAGCAAGGACGACGTCTAAAACTCCCAAGGGACTTTTTCGTTTTTGCATTTTCTTTCTACACTGTCAGAAATTTCATTGTGTTAATAGCCGTCGCCGTCCTGCTAGCTAAAGGTCCCTAATTAAGCCTCTGCGGAGGAGAGAGGCACCGTATTTGTCGTATGGTATCGTACAATATCGCATTTTAGTAAAATTACATACTAGGTGATTATTGACAATTCTCCACGCTGATTGATTGCCGTTGAGGTGATTATAGCGCGATAATCAATAAAGTATTTTTATTTTTTTTACAAATAAGCACCTATGAAATTATACTAAAACAATTATTCACCTCAGGCTCAGTGATTATCAGTTATTATATATATATATATATATATATATATATATATATATATATATATACTCTAAAAACACTCTGGTTAAATTTGGGTTAATTCAACCAGGATGGGGTTAAAAATACACCTACACAATCCTGGTTAAAAAAATTATACCATTTTCCTGGTTAAAAGTCCGAAGAAGTATGGCCAGATTTTTGTTGAATCAATAATTTTTAACCAGGAAATCAGTTAATTTAACCAGGAATGTGCTAGGTAGTTTATTGATCCAGTTCCTGGTTGAATTTAACCAGAGTGTTTTTAGAGTGTATATATATATATATATATATATATATATATATATATATATATATATATATATATATATATATATATATATATATATATATAATTTCAGTTGCGAAGTACATTTGAGATGAACATGCGTTTTAGTCTATTGGACATTGCGCAACGACTTTAAGGTGTAGGCCTAAGGCTAAGCGTTACGGAAAATTACCTGCTGGGCCAAAGTTGGGCAGAGACCAAACGTGCTCCATCCCAATCCTCACCAACACCATTATGATAGTTTAAAGTGATTCTAACATGATTAAATATATAATACGTGTCCTTCTCATTGTATATCTTTGGCTACAAAATAACAAAAAGCAGGTGTAATGAAAGGTCTACTCGACAGCTGAATATGATATATTTATAACTTTGAAAATAACTATATGTACTGTAAGTGAGTGTTTTCAGGGAATATTGTGGCTTGTACTATACAGGGTGTATCAAAAAAAGCGCAATCCTCGACTGAAATGTAAATTGCTAAACAAATAATAGACGAAAACGTTAAAGTTTACATTCATTTTAAAGCGTAGCCATTCAGCTTTCTAACAGTGGGTTGTTTCTTAAATTTCACTCATTGGTTCGCGGATAATAATACTTTACGTTATTGCGATTGGAAATTAAAAAAATTGAGATGGAATAACAAATCGTTCTCATGAAAATAACTGATTTTTTCATTAAAACAAAAAAATGTTGCATTTTTTTAAATGGATTGTAGCAATAAGTATAATTACGGCTTTTCTTCCACTATTTTTAACTCAGTTTGAAACTTCAAATGCGATATAATTTTGGCTTGGACCATTTAAGCTGACTGACATCAACTTGATACATAATTTCTGTTTACATTACACCGCAATTCGATGCCACTCTGGCTCAGACACCAGAATGTTTTGACGATTTTTAGCATTCGTTTAGGATTTTCAAACAACCGGGTCTCTTTTAAAATACTTTTAATTTGTTCTTACGTGGTTTTCCAGATGTAGTGACGACATTTAAATCTAACATTTAAATCGACTAAACAATAACATTATTAGTAAACTTGCATAATTAAACAGCAACTAAAAATGATAGGTTTTACTAAATCTTTTCCTGTGCAATTATTACTAGCATTGGAGAGAAGGATAATAGTTTGTTTGAAAGAGAAAAGAACAGGCTTTGAAGTAAGCCTAAAAGCGTTTAACTAGAAATAGTATTTCGAAAGTTATTAAGCACAAAAGATGAATTGCGTTTATTTTGATACACCCTGTAGAGCTACTACTACAGGATAAAAGAGAATGTACAATAACATAACACTTTCACTCACAAAAGTTAATGCAAGGCATTTACATTGTTATGGGGTTGATCATATTACAGTAGATATACTGTACAGTATCCTGGGAGGATGGCAGATCCCCCAAAAAAGTCACACAAAGAGTGGAATTTGCAAAATCATGCAAGTATTTAGGGGAACAATTCCTGCAACTACAGTAACTTGGAATATACAGAAATATTTTGAAACAAATTCCACAAAGCTACGAACCCCCCCCAGTATATCTAATGGTCCGCCTCTTATATTTCGTCTCTTATTATTTCATACAATTCTGCTTAAACACATCATCTCACATAATCAATACAGCATTTTTGCTAGTTTGCTAGTGCCATTTTCCCGCTTACCTGGATAACACAAGTATCCATCGCAGTTCCTGCACTATCGACATAACAACCAATAGGGAACCCAGTTGAACAGTAAATGTTACGTGCATCAGTGGTACTCACTTGATAACACCATGTCACAGGCATGTTATCAATGATCCTAGAATGGAAGAACACGGTTTGTACACTCATTATTGCTTATTTAATATTGGCGTACAGTGCATGTACAGCAGGCTGGGACGGTTTATTGGTAAACTGGTAGATATCACGTGTTTTTCTTCAAAAACGAATTTTCGGTTTGGCAAAACTGGGAAACTGGAAAGCTAACCGAGAAATTGTCGTGAATTGTCAATTTGTCATTTATTCTCACGATATGCAGGACCAATACAGCTAATCTAATTATACAGTAAATACGTACAGCTAATTATATACGACATGCAGTACCAATTAGCTGCAAATATTTATCACATATGTACTTGTATCGTTATCAGATACTGTATATATATATATCGTCCCTCAAACGATAAATAAAAAAGGTCTATTTTCGTAACACGTTTTCGTGGGGTTTTTTTCGAAACAAATTATAATGACGTAGGAGAAGGGGTTTCAAATGTCAAGATGATGCAGTTTTATCGTGTTTTTTTTTTACGTCCGACTCGGTTTTTGGAAAGAAAACCCCGCCCAACCTGACGCTTTCATTTTGTCGTATTTGGCCATTTTTGGTCGTGTTAACACGGCTTACATATATGGCCTTCTAGCAAAGACCAAAAAAGGATATAACCTAAAAACAACCCTACTTGAGTTAAATTCCTGATTAAATTAGTCGGACTACAGTACGCTGGGGTGGATCCAGCAAGGTTTTTCTAGGGGGGTGCTGAGTGAGCAGCCGAGTGTTTCTTTATAATTCTTTAGGGGGTAGTGGGAGAGCATTCAAATGAATTGGCTTCATAACAACTTGAGCGCCCAAGGCGCAAGCTCCCTAGGGGGTCCAGGGGTATGCCCCCCGGAACATTTTGAAAATTAGAACCCTAGAAATGCCATTTCCTGCGATATGCCATATGCGCATTGAATCATTGAATTATGAGCTTCCGTATGACTTCAAAAAAGGGAAAACCTTGGAAATTGTGCCATATTTTGCACCCCCTTGCACCCCTGTTGACCAAGGCCAACAGGGGTGCGCACCCCCCCCTATAAATCCACCCCTGAACCAGGGGCTCTGATTATACAGTATATCCACCTAGCATAGTCTACTAAGTCTGCTAAAATAAACGGCCGGCGCAAAGAAACGTTTAAAATTAATGCTAGATGATTGGAAAAGATGCAGCAGCCTTCAATTTTTAAAACAAAGTACGGATGTCCTGCATAACGAAGGGATTATAGATAGTATATCGTATTTCACTCCTAACTTGATTAATTGTTGCCAGACAGTTTTTCAAGTTCACGCATATTTTGGATGCGCAGTAGAACCGTGACACTGGCCCTTTAACACGGACGTCCTGTTCAAATATAAGTAGATTCACGGTTACATTAACCAGGAGCGGTGGTTTTAAGGTTACAGGGCACCCTTTTTGGCTTTTTGCGGAAAATCACTACTGCGCGCTCAATATCAGTCCGATTTTCATCAAATTTTCACCAAATGTTCTCCAGTGCATGCAAAATATGGTAAAGTTGTAAAATTAACAAACAATAAAATAATGTAAGAATTATTCAGGAAAATCTTAAATCGCGGTACCGTTACGCTTTTGAATTGTGCTCCTGCTGGTTTTAAGTTATATTTATGAAAATATCATTTTTATACAGTAAAATAGTTGTTCTAAAAAATTGTGTTCGGAAATTTTTGTTTATTTCGTCATTCCGCTGTTATGGCGATTTCTTTGACGACGTACTGCAATATATTTCTGAATTGTTTGAGTGAATTGCTCTTTATTTTTAAAATATCCAATATTAAAAAAAAGCCGAACACAATTTTGAAACTGACGTCTTTAGCTATGTCCTGTGAAAATTTGAGAAAAATTGGTTAAAACCCGCAGGAGCACAACTCGTTAGAAAATCAGTAATTACCGTAAACTTTTTCGGAAGAAAATTGAATTTGAATATTACATTTTCAATGTTTTTCTTATTGCAGCGAAATGTATTTTATAAAATAACTCTGCGAGTTTTCAACATTTTTCGTTCAAACTTGGTCAGATAGTAGAACTAGTCTAATGCTTTCATGGAAACCAATAAAAAATTTTTAGGCAAAATTAACACTCAAAGGTGTTCTGTAACCTTAAAGGAGATGTGGAAAAACTTCTAGTGGGGTACAAGCGGCACAACTGAGCGAGCTTTTTACAGGGGTAGGGTTAAAGATTTTCACACAAAATAGGAGGAGTGAATTTTGGTGGGGTTAAACACTTTATAAGAGAGGTTAGAGAGATTCTAAGGGGCGTCAAAACCATAAAAAAATATTCAAAAATGTTTTATTTCCGACCTAGCTACCCTAATTTTTTCGCGATATGAAACCGGAACCACAGGTTTTTTTTTGGCTCAATGAGGAAAACTAAACTATATGTAGCTGAGGTCAGACTGTTAGCACCCTCGGTAAATCCACTGTAAATGAGCGATGGCATCCGCGTCACAACGTCGACGCTTTGAAAACTGTTATATTATTATTGAAAACTGTTATATTATTTTGGACCAGTAAACTATACGTAGATATAAAAACGCATGACTCGGAAGTAGTCTTAGGTACGTCTTGACTCTTAAGTTTGTACCAGACCATGCAGGTACGCGGCAAAAATTGTCGGAGTACCAGTCAGGTACGGCTAAAAATATTGAATTATCGCACCCTGCAGAATTAATAAATTAATTCTTAGAAAAACGATTAGTTTGCTACAAAAATATTTTAGACTTTTGAGAATCCGACAAGAGATACCAGCCTTCACCATAAATTTGAGCAGCTACCGAGAGTAAGGATAATCTAAGAGCAGCATAACGAGGACAATATAACAAATAATGAATAACTGATTCACAAAAATCTCCACATGAACATGCTGGAGATAATCTACAATTAATTTTAAACAAATAATAATTTAAAGCATTACAATTAAGGCGCAAACGAGTGTGTAAGATAGAAGAATACCTATCAATAGAAAAATCATAATAGCCGGCATAAGTTTGAATGTCAAAAAACGAAGTTAATGAGGTCTTAAATAAACCAATCGACTTTGAATTTCGATCAATAATATCAATGCTATTCCATAATATAGTAGTTGAAGGAAAAAAGGATTTTTTAAATCTTTCAGTTCTCACACCAAAAGGAGAAAAGTCAGAAGCATTTCTTAAGGATAGACCCGACCTTTGTTGTACTGTTTGAGGCAGTAAATCCGACAAATAATTTGGTGTTAACTTATTTACAAATTTCAAAATATAAAATAAGTTTATGAATGGATCGCCTTGTTTTCATATCTTCCCAAGCTAATTCCTCCAGTAACCGTAATCTACTAGTACCCTTCATAGCACCTACGACCACTGTTGCAGCTTGATATTGAACGTGCTCAATGAGATCGCTTTCATTTTCAGAACAACTAATCCAAAGAACATCAGCATATTCCATCACTGCTCTAATAAGAGACTTGTACAATTTTGATAAAGTTTTTCTGTTTAACTTAAACCTTTTTAAAAGATTAAGTTTTTTTGAAGCTTTTTCATAAATATTGAGTATATGTGCTCTCCAAGAAAGACTTGAAGATAGGGTAACCCCTAAATGCTTATGATTACTAACAATTTCAATCGGCTCGTTTGCAAAGTATAACGTTGGATGTACTGGTTTAAACAATTTAGCTGAAAATGTGACAGATTTGGTTTTACCTGGATTTATAGTAACATGCCAGTCACGTGTCCATTCATTAATGCATTGTAAATCATTAAGTCTTTCTGCAGAAATATCTATATCTTCAACTACTTCTAGAAGAGAAGTATCATCAGCATAAACCACTCATTATATAAATCATCAACATTTTCAACATCCTGAAATAATTTGTCCCAGTTCACCTCCAACAAGGCTTGACATAACGTATTAGAATCTACTTTGGCTAAGTCCCAAATGTGTCGTTTATAACATTTTTGTTTGACAAAAGAAATTTTTATCCGAGCATAAACTAAGGAATGGTCACAATTATATGGAGGGCTTAAAGTACCAGAATTAACAAAATATCCCGGAGAATTTGTTATAATTAAATCAAGTTCATTTATCACTTGAAAAAGGCTATTGCACTCCATCCACCTATAAAAAATTATTCCGAAGTCACTACTAGACTGAATATCGTTTACGTCAAAGTGAGCATTAAAATCCCCAAGAAGTAAAACAAAAGTGCCGGGTCTAGCATTTATACTATCTACACAAAATTGTAAATGATCCAAGAGAGCATCATTAAGTACCGAATTATTATTTGGTGGTCGATAACAAAACTACAAACAAATGTTAAAGAATTGACTTTGATTTCAACAAACAACAATTCAAAATCATCATGTTCTAAATCATTACGCCTTATAGACGCTAAACTAGAAGAAACATAGGGGCGTTTAACCCCCCTAACCTCCACCCTAAGGGGCGTTTAACCCCCCTAACCTCCCCCACCCCCAGTAAATCCGCCCATGAATAACTTGGAAATTTAACCAGGATTATTAAGTTAACCCAATTAAGTGTTATTCTAGGTCAAGCAGGAATTTTCAAACAGAGTACGACTGAGACAGCCGAATTTCCCTTGCTATTTTTCAAAGCCACACTTCCATTGAATGATGCAATGAAGCTTTTGAATAATTCTCAATTATTTAATGTGTTTTTCGTTAAAAATCATTTCAGACGTGATGTTTCCTTTGTAGTAAAAATTGAACAAATTACGGAAACTTAGGCTATGTCTAAAAACAGTCCTAGAAATGCTCATTATGGCAGTAGCAAACTAGCCATAGCAAAACCAATGCCATGGCTAGCTTCGCCATTGCATTATGGTCTAATGGCCTCGCACTATTTTGCTGGTTCATCTTGCTTACAGTGCATGTAACATCACATCATGCGATGTAACACTCACCAGTGGTGCTGGTAGTTTAATCTTATTCCATTTTTAATGAAGTTCAGTTTTTCACCCGTGACAGTCTCTTTAGTATATTTCTTCTTACATGCTGTGTCACATTTGTCATGTTTAAATGTTATCTGAAAAGAAATATAACATAATTATAACGATATTTCTTCCTCTTAACTGGAAGCAACATTGCACTTCACAAAAAAATGGAGAAATGGAGAAATTGAACCCTTAAGAATCGAAGGGAAATTTTACAGGAACTGCAGGCCTTTTACACTTTTTACATTGACGAATGTTATATGCACACGATTGGTCGTCTTTTACTTCATCGATAACTTATTTACAGTATGTTTTGTTGCTTATTGCTTGTGAATGTGAACTAAAGAGAACTTGGTGGATTAAAACAGCAAACTTGTTTTCACACTTACATTATAGGCTGATGGTTGAATTCGTTCACCAAAGACAACCTATGAAAAAGAGACAAGAATTAATAATAATAATAATAATTTATTTGCACACATACAATAACATAGGGAAAAAAAATACAAGAAAGATAGAAAAGTTTACTGTGAAATAATGTGCAAAATCATCAATAATAACTTGCCTCCTCCGCAGGCAACTCTTTGGCAAGAATTGGAAAAAGTATTATTATGAATAAAAAAATTGGCAAAAATGTGAATATGATCCCTAACAATCCCTAACTTTAAATTCGCTGTTATTCATAATATTTTTGCCAAAGAGTTGCCTGCGGAGGAGGCTATATAATAACCATAAAGGGCTACTCTAGATACAGTAGGTGATCTGCTAAACAACAACGTCTATAAGTTAAGTGCACGCATAATAAGTAAGGTAGAGGAAAAAATATTCTTAAAGTCGCCGTAAAATTATCATTTTAATATGAAGCAATCAAAAATAATTTAAGTCGCTTTTTGAACACATGTTTATCTAGCAATTTCAGGGACTCCTCAATAGAATTCCATAACTGTGGACCACAGTATCTAATATTAAAGATACCATAGTTAGTCCGAATGTTAGGTAGAGCATATAACGATAATTCAGATGATAGCCTAGTATTATAGTTATGAACATTCACTACTTTTTTGAAAAAATCAGAAAAAATAAGCGGAAGAGTACCATGATGGAATTGATACATAAATAAGATGGTCAAATAATGAACTATATCAGGGAATTTTAGTAAGTTTAAATCTTTAAAAAGAGGAGAAGAGTGTGTTCTAAGAGGTGAGAAAGTTATAATACGTATTGCCTTTTTTTGTAATAAAGTCAACGGTAAAACGTTAGATTTGTAAGTAATACCCCATACAATTGCACCATATATTAAGAATGGGTAAATTATAGAGTAATAAATCTGAATCAATAATTCAATATGAACAAAACTACGAAGCCTTAATAATATTCCAATACCACGGGATATCTTTTTACAAAGTTCCTTAATATGCTCCTTCCAACTAAGATTAGAATCAATAATTACTCCTAAATATTTTAAACTACTCTTTTGAGTGAGAACTTCATTATTGATAGAAAGACAAACATTATAATTAAGTTTCTTTTGAAAAGGGTGAAAAATAACAAAGTGCGATTTATCAACATTTAACGATAATTTGTTGGCACATAACCATTTATGAATATTAATAGAGACAAGAATTTCAGACACAACAAAAAATAGCTACAGTTACAGTACTACTGAGCCTGAGGAAATGTTTGATGCAATTATTTTTTTAGGCACAGCTAATTCAAAATAATTTTAGGATTTTTTTACATTGGACCTGGTTAAGAATGCTGCAGAAATGCTGTACAGGGTTGTATGTTCTACGACTAAGTTGGAATATGTTTTATTGACGTTGATATAAAATTTCTAAACTAGGTTCATCCATCTATCTTCTCGGATGACGAACTTAAAACAATTAAATCACTCCAGAATGACAAGGACATATACTTGATAAAACCGGATAAAGGAAATGGGATTGTTATCATAAACCGCAGCGACTATAAATCTAGAATGTTTGACATTCTTAAGGATAACACTAAATTCGAACAGTTAAAAATGCAGAAATCTAATATATATAAAGAAACTGTAAAATGTGAAGACAAAATTCGTAAACTCCTTAATGAACTCAAGAATGAAGAACTTATATCTCAACAACAGCATGATGAACTTACGCCCATTGGCTCTCGGCCAGGTATTCTATATGGTTTACCTAAAGTTCATAAACCTAATTGCTGCCGAAGGCAGCCTCCTATTCTTGACGATGTGTATAGCGCATTTAAATTTCCCGCCAACAGTTTTATATACTGAAGCGTATCTCGATTTTGTGTCGGCAGTTGTGACGTCATATTATGACGTAGCAGTAAGGAATTTACATTGGAGCATTAGCATACCCCCAGGAGTTTACGATAGCAAATCGACGACTGCCGAATACTTTGTTCAGCGATCTGCGAACTAGGTACCACGAATGGCTTTTAAAAAATATTTCGATCTTGCACTCTGCACTCTCTAAGGAGCGAAACAAAGACATTTTTTGTATAAATACTGGCCTTATCATATTCAAGTTTTGTGAGAAAGGGAGATCCTTTAGAGGTATGTCAATTTGCTCGATTTTTTCTTTCCTTTTAAGCTCATATATATATATATATATATATATATATATATATATATATATATATATATATATATATATATATATATATATATATATATATATATATATATATATATATATATATATATATATATATATATATTTATATATATATATTTATCACATACTTGTACCTTTATCAGGTAGGAAGCAGCGGGACATAAAAACGATATCGTCCCGGATATCGTTTTTTGTCCCGGATATCGTTTTTTGTCCCGCTAAATTTCGCGCCTTGTCAAAACAAAGATGGCCGACTCGAGGTTCGTGTTGGTTGATGTCGACAGTTTTATCAAAGGAAACAAGAACGATAATACAAAACGAAAGACTTAAATTGTATATTATTTATATGAATGGTCTATTTATTTTCTAAAATCATATTTGTTCAGTAAATGATGAATTGTTTTGAATTCTAAAATGATCCTATTTTTTCAAAATTGTTTACTTTTGGGTGTCAAACCCTGATAAAGGTACAAGTATATAATAAATAGGTTATCGTACTCGGGATTCGGTGATATCAGTTTTATCGCTCTCGGGACGATATCACAATTGTCCCTCGCTCGCTGCGCTCGCTCGTGACAATTGTGATATCATCCCTCGAGCGATAAAACTGATATCACCTCATCCCTTATATGATAACCTATATATATCACAAGTTTTGTAACGTATAGTGAAGAGAGTGCTCAATACATAACATTTTGTAGAGCGAATGTAATTACTATTCTTACTTAAAATTTTTTTGTCTCTACTCCGAGTTTCACGCATCACTGCGATCACTCACTGCGATCACATCACTGCGATAAAAATATATATATATATATATATATATATATATATATATATATATATATATATATATATATATATATATATATATATATATATATATATATATTACTTGTGGTATTAAGTCCTATGGCAAGGACAGTCACGATAGGGGTCAGTTCGAGTCCCTTTTTATTGTTTTTGTCTGCGCGGCTAACACGAAGTTGGGCAACGAGTGTGTTTTGTATTTTAAGGTTATAGAACAGATTTGAGTGTCAATTTTGCCTAAAATTTTTTGAGTGGTTTCCATGAAACCATTAGTGATTTATACACTACTCACTAGTTCTACTATCTGACCAAGTTTGAACGAAAAATGTTGAAAACTCGCAGAGTTATCTTGCTGCAATAAGAAAAACAAATTCAATTTTCTTGGCAATTTTACGGCAATTACCGATTTTCAAACAAGTTGTTCCCCAGCCGATTTTAAGCTATAGAAGACGTCAGTTTCAAAATTGTGTTCGGATTTTTTCTAATTTTGTCGGATATATGAACAATAAGTAGTTCACACATACGATTCAGAAATATATTGCAGTCGTCAAAGAAATCAGCAGAATGACGAAATAAACAAAAAATTCCGAACACAATTTTTTAGAACAACTATTTTACTGTATAAAAATTATGTTTGTATAAATATATCTTAAAACTAGCAGGAACACAACTCCAAATCGTAAAAGTGCCGCGATTTAAATTATCGTGAATAATTGTTACATTATTTTATTTTATTGTTACTTTTACAACTTTGCCATATTTTGCATGAACTGATGAACATTTGGTGAAAATGTAAGGCCAAAAAGGGTTATCCTGTAACTTTAACCTCGAAGAAAACACTATAGTTTTATGAACATCTGCAAAAAGGAACCATACCAGACAAAAAGTTTGGTGTGGTGTCAAATGCGGTCTTCCCCAGAAAATATTTGTATTTTTCCACCCCTACTCCGCAAGACCGCACTTCGTACGTTTTCTGAAACAGATCGTTGGATATAGCTACATCGTTACATCATACTGTAGATAGACCAAATCTTCAGTTAAGTACTTGCATGGTATATTTATGTAAATACCACACCTCGGTGACTAGCTTGTTTAGCCTAGCCTTCCAACAACTCAAATTAGGCCGGGTCTGGAATATGCTATCCACTAGCTGGGCAATTTTTAAACTATTTAAGTTATTTTCCACACAATGTTTAGTATTTTTTTAAAAAACATTGAATTATTTGAAGATAAAAGACACGACATAAGATTCACAAAGTAAATATCAGTTACTAGAATATCCGAAACTTCTCTTCCAAACTTAATTTTTCTTCCAATGTTTTGCTTATATTCAGAAAAAGGAACTTTGATTGTGGGGGCCAAAACGGTTGAGAAGGAGCTGAAACAAGCCTTATAAAATCGCACATATACTTACAACAACATATCTTCCATATATTTCTTCATCACTGACAGAATGAGCCATTTCTCGTGCATAACTTAACTTTCGTTCAGGATCACTGAAGCCCGAGAAATCATGAACAAACGAATTCTCACTCAGTCGAATTGTCTTGACGCTCAATTGAGACTTAGGCGGGATTTCTTGAAATCTTTCTGAGAAAGTTGAGTAGCGACTGGACTTGAAAGGTGTCGATTTACGGGAACTGTCCAATCGCCATTTTTTTAGTAGAAAGTTTTTCGTTTTTGCATGCCAATATTCGCAACAGGATAGGTCAAACATGCGGCGGCGTGAATGTGATTTTGTTGTGTGACACTGCTTGGAAAGCCGCGCACGCGAGATATAGATAATTGTGACATCATAATTAAGGTGATTCATCAATTTTGCATTGCGCACTTTTGCTGCGCACTTTTACTGCGCATATCTAATAGCAAATTCTAGCTGATATGTAGTCAAACTGCAATGTAAAGCAATAAAGAAAGAATAAGGGCAAAGAGAAAAACACTTTGCATTGATTAGGCGTGCTTCAGGAAATTCTCATTTCCAGAACAATCACAAGGGGTTAATTAACAGGGGTGTCGGTGGGTTGGCCAGTGCATATACGCATTTTTACCTCTCTACCCGAGGATTCCTAAAATTATATGAAGTCGTCTGATTATTTTAACAGCTGCGGATTGAGAGATACAACAACCTGAAAATAAAAGGAGAACTTCCAGGCAAAACTTCGACATTTCGAGCCCTTCGTAGGGAAGTTAGTAGCGGGCTAATTTCACGACGAAGGGCCTTAGCCGTGAACGTCGAAGTTTTGCCTGTATTTTCCAGGTAGTTGTATCTCTTTCAATCTGTAGCTGTCTTGTCATCGTCGCTACCTATGCTGGCGAAGTCCGTCTGATTATATTGTATGAACTGGTGCTCCTGTTTCCTTCTGTAGAAACACTGGAACAGTTGTGGATGGCTCTTCTACAGGCCTTAAAATATCTTTTACATGGCCGTCTGATAAAATGTCCGATGACGTTGAGTTTGGCCTTCAGTTCAATTTTGACTTGCATGAAATAAGCCTGAATGACACAAATGAACATCAGCACAATGTATTAATTCTGAACGGTAAATGTTGTGAAGATATTAAATAACTTGTGTCATTCATACTTATTTCCAAGCCAAAATTAACTTGCTTGCAAGAACAGCAGTAATTAAGACTTCGACAACTTAAGCCCGTTTTCCACTTCACCATTTCGCTTGCACGTCTCCGCCCCGCGCTCGATTAGCTACGTTAAAACAACATTTCCAGTTCACTTTTTATACAACACTCAATAGTCCTCTGATTTTCCATTCAGCATACGCGAGTCTTATTGCTGGTTGATTTACGTTGGACAAAGCTACAGTTCGGTTGGACACCAATACACTCGGGTCGGACAAACGGTAAACCCCAGTTTCACTTATGTCCGACAGAATGTCCGGTGGCTTCCTCTCTACGTCGGACAATTTCACGAATGGGTCGGACAATGTCCGTGACCGACTGATATTTTAAGGCCTGCTCTTCTAGAAAGAACAGTTTAGAACCGATAGAGCTGTCCAATATAAATAAATTTAGTCACGTTCCTCTGATGCTAAACTTTACAAGCCACAATTTCAGGAAAAAATACTGAAACGTTTAAACTTACGGATCTTTTAGCAAAAGCGAAGTTTTCCGCTGTTAACTGCTCATCGGCCATAACCACATAGAATTTCGACGTTTCGAGTGTATTCTGAAAAACGATATCTGTATCTTTTTCAGGATAAAAACAATTTGGAATCCAGACCCTGCAATACACCTTTCTGATAATTACGCCACAAATATCTCCTTGGCCTGGGAGCCTCATTGAAGATTGATGAGGCCAACAGACTCGCAACAAGTTGTTTCCACAAGTCCGAACACGTCTGCATGCACGTAACAAGTTGTCAACAAGTTGATGACAACAAACAGCCTTGGTATTTGTCTTGTTGGAACAAACTTGTAGCAAGTCTATTGCCGTCATCAACCTTGTAACAAGGTGACAACAACGTGTTTCAGACTTGTTACAACAACTGGGAACTGGGCTTGACAACAACCTTATTGCAACTTTAAATTAACATTAGACATTCATCTATAATAGCTTAATTTATGATTTCTGTTGCTTTCCTAATTTGAACCTTCGACTTTTAAGTTTCCTTTTCTCGCGCGGTAATTCAGATTCAGTTCTCATATAACCTTTCTCGATATATTCATTCGTGTTCATAAAATCAACCTGCCAGAAATGTTCGGGTGTGCTGGGCGGAGGGGAGAATCGGGCGCGATGCCTTGAGCATGCCTTCAGACGTTCCTGTATTTCTGCTTCGCTCAATTTTAGACTGCCAAAATACTGAAATGGAAAAGAACATAAATGTTTGAACTTACTCAGTAACCTGGAAGTTGTTTTATAAGACCAACCCCACTCATGATGATAGTTAATGAGATGAAGAATTAATCCAAGATGGCGGACAGCTTATTGTTTTTTTTTCAGTCAAAATATTTCAAGAATCAAATCTGTTAGAATATTTTAGAGATAATTTTTACCTTCTTTCAAACGAGACAATAAAAATCTTATATTGTCATTGTCCTTTAATCGTTATGGAATGAAATTCGGTTATAACTAATTGAAAATAATTAAGAATGAATAAATTCTTTTTTGTTTTTTGTTCAATGTTCTTGGATTTCGTTGCTTTGTCATATGGTATGAAGATATGATATTTGCCAATGGTATGACGGATTGCCAGAACTCAGAGATTGTCAATCTTTTTTCTCCCAAAATTAATTTCAACCAACTGGTAACCACTGCCGCCTGATTGAATACTTCGAGATTATCTGTTTTACAAAGTATAAAATATAATACCGTGCATCTCTTTGAGAAATTAAATCTTAAAAATACCGACTGCCAATTTAGCACAATTTTGGTGTTTTTTCACACATTTCCAAGGGCTATGATTTCGCTTCCATAGATTTTTTTTTCAATCTTAAACTTATACACTCCTTTGCCTTAAATAGCATTCTCTGTTGAAAAACTTTTAATTGTTTATTAGCCTGATACTGCATAAAACATAATGGTAGCTCTAGTTTTCGAATTGATCAAAACTATTCAAAACGCAGGGTGCGATAATTCGCGAGATTTTTAGTCATACCTGCAGACTGGTACTCTAATGATTGCCTCGTACTTGATCTGGTACAAATTTAAGACTCACGGTATATTCACTCTTTGAAATTATGAACATAAAGTAGAGGTTTCTGAAAGGTATTTATTCAGTAACCCGAAATACAAGTTAGAACAGGAAGGACGGCAATTGCATACACAAACACTAGAATTGGCTCCAACATTTCTTAGTCCCATCAATCAGTCCAGCCATTCTTGTACCAAGACATGTTAGACATACCTATATATAACGTTACGTATACCTATATACGGTATATGGTATATGGTATCAGCAAAACGCAAGTACGCATAGAGCAAGAGTTCCGTGTACCTACGTGGTATTTGGTTGAAAACAAAGAAGTACCTCTGATACGTAAGTACACAAAGAAGTACCAGGCCCTAATATTGGCATACCTCTGGTACGTATAAGTACGCGATTTATCGCACCATGCGAAACACTTAATTACTTTAATTTCTTTTGAATTCTGCATGGCATCCAACATCGATTGATATTTAGCAATAGGAGATGTATTACCTTCTCACAATCAGCACAGAAATATCCGTTCAACTTTGCCCGTTTATCCTTGCCTCTCACAACTTCCCTATACTTATACTGTGGGATTTTCTCTTCCTCACTGCAAAAACAATATATAAACGGTCAGTTTTGTATGTGTAGGGTTTAATAAATCACATTGCAATTTTTGTAACCTTTTTAAATATTAAAACTCATTACCTATCAGGATTTTTTTCGTTGTCCGTGCTTTCATCAAGATTAAAGTTGAGAGCAATCTTTGGCTTTTTCTATATCGGAATAAACCAGAATATAAAATTATTTGAAAAATTATTTAACCCATATATTGAGCGCCGCGCTCTCGCCTTGACAGAGTAAGATTATAAAGCAGGGCGCACTGGGGCCCAATACAGTCCTAGTCAATCAAACAATGGACCAATTGTGAATGTGGGAAGAGGTTCGACTTTCAATCTTGGTAGTTTTCGTTTTGTTGTCTGGACCCTAAAGAACATTCAAGTCAGTGTGCGCCAATTGCCACACGTCCTCTCGCTAGATTAAGAGTAAAAACATGTAGTGCTGACAGTTACTGAGTTAACCAAAGCCAATAGTCACGTAAATGTATTGTTAGCATTTGTTCGGGACTCCATTATTGGAGATTATCTCTGTGGTCAGTCCCTGCCTGTACTGTATGTAAAATATGTAATATTGTGTAATGGTTTTGTGGTATTATGTTTGTAAGTGTGGCAAATCTTGTAAAATAAAATAAATTTCGTCCGGCAATAAATTTCGTCAACAGAAAATCTCAACCGGTTATGCACCTATCAATGTTAAGCCCCAGAGGGGGGGGGGTCGGGCAAATGTGGGGTACTTAATCATCAATTGCATCCCCACCCTGGGGATTTTGATTAGCATTTTGGGCCCCGAGTTGGGGCAATTTGACCTAAATGACTTTTATTAATATAGTATTTATTGCAATTTATTGCAAAATGGTGGGGCATTTGACCAATATTTATTGCCTGACGGTGGGGTATTTGATTGAAAATTTGCTCAAAAAATCAAATGCCCGACATATGTCCGACTTGGGCTTAACATTGATAGGTGCATATGTCCAAGATTGTTGGTGGATATAAATAACCAAGGGCTCTGGTATTTATCTCCTTAGCATAGTCTGGTTATTTTAACAAGGGCGTCCTGGTCAATAGAAATGGACTGCTACTAGAGTTTCAGATTCCGCTATCTTTGCCTTCACTTTTTGGATGCGAGTTCTTACTTCGGATATATCTGGATCACGGAATATGACACGTTGGCACGCATGCATGTGAGCTGTTGCATGCTTGACCTTGTATGCACACGTCATCGCCACACAAATTAATTGCGTCACAGGAACAATTGGGTCTGCTTGGCAATCGAAGTCGATGGAGGTTATCAAAACCCGTTTACAGATGTGAAAAGCACTACTGCGACCACTGGGCTACCAAGTATCAACACCTCTGCAAAATCTCGACTTTTCGATCATGCATGACCTTCGATTGTTTCACATCTTTTACGTAATAAACATTGATGAATGACAACATTTCAACTCAAGAATCCAACGACTTCCTTTAGTTCCTTAATACCATAAAAAACGCAAACATTTCAAAATATTTGGCAATTTAAAGTTCATAATGTTCCGCATTTAAGTGTTTTTCGTATCATATTTCGGTTAAGATTTCATTTAAAAATATCTGGCAATTTTTAGGCATGACAAACATCCGTTGTGGATTGGGCAAAGAACAGACCACTCAAAATTATTGCTAGTATATTAATTAAAAAGCAGGATTCACTCGTCGAAAGATAGATACCGCGTATAAGAAAGGAGAGCAGCCTATCTCAACCTGATACAATATAAAGAAATCATGACAACGCTATTTTATTTTATCTTGTTGATTGTATGTACTCAAACCTCGGCGGTCTGGCCCAGAGGGCAATACTGTCTACCAATGCCATCAAACGAACGATGCCCTCTCGGTTGGGAAGAAGGTTATCGTTTCCACACCACAGAAGGCAACAATACGGTACGAGGGGACGTCCCGTATGTTGCAACGCGAGGCAAAGATCTAGGATGGGGATTTTGTTGTAAAACTAGAGTGAGATATTCGCGCGTAAGTTCGTGGCCAAAGGGAAGTTACTGCATCTTTCGTAAAGGAGGATTTTGTCCTCGAGGATTTATGGAAGGTATGGCTTTGTTTAGCCAAGTTTAATTGGTGATATTTTGATTGGTAATTTCTTGTTTGTATGCGCATAGACCTATAAATCAAATTAGTGATTGCCAAATCTGACTCGTCGTTGAATGAATTCAGTTGTTTGCCTTTATTAATGACATCGGTAATCAACTGTCATCTAATTAGGTAAAGCTTGATGCTAACGTAATTATTGAATTAGCCAACTTTAGTAGGTTACTAATTTCCCAGCGAAGTGCCTTCGCTCGAAACGTCGAATTTCTTCTTGTATTTTCAGCTAGTTTCAAACCTATCAACGAAAGCTTGTTATATATATA
>CACRXK020003813.1:0-34422 GCA_902702795.2 Paramuricea clavata | reverse complement strand
GGGGGGGGGGGGCGCCCCACCGAGATTTCCGCCACTGTATTTGAGAAACATAGACCAGACCTTTCCATTGATACAGAGAAGAGAATTCGGGTCTGACCGGTCAGGCCATTAAATGGAAAGCGCCCAAACATCGCCTAGTAATGTTACAGGAAACTTTAAATTATGACTGTATAATTTATACATGAAGAGCACTGGCTTGGATATTAATCTCCTAAAACATTTTTGTTATAAATTTAATCATATTTCTGGAGAATTCGGGACAGGTACTTCGAGAATCAACCGGATAATATTAATTACCTCTTGATCTTCGTTGGTAAACGCGGAAGCATCGGGATTTTTGTTAATGAGTTGAGCCACACCAACAACCTTACAAGAGAAGAGATTAAGACAGGATATTAGCAGGGGAAATATTTACTTTCATTTGATAAATATTTATACATTTGGAATCTAATGGAATTTACGTTTTACAGCTTCTCAATACACAGTCATGCAAATTAGACCATCCGCATGCACTAAGAACGTGTACTACAGTGTTCTTTTTTTAAATAAATTAATTGGCACATATGGCAGATTATTCGACAAATTCGCGTCGATCGATTCCGTGGACACGTTTTCTCAGTTTTTTAAGTTTAGATCTAGAAATCTCTTAAATAGCATTTCCTGCGTTCTGGGGGGAAGACTTGAGCTTCAAATTCGTCACCGGTTCAAAAATCTTAGCCACCCACAACAACGGTTTCAAACCATGTAAGGGGAATCATGTATATTCAATATGTATAATCAATTACTTTGCATTTGAAACAGGGAAGAATATTCTCCCAGTCTAATCTCTTTCAGGGGGCTTGACTCGCAGCACTTTCATTCCTTCATCACTTTCATTACCACTTTCATCTGTAATTTAGGGTCATGCCAATAAAGCTATTATAAACCATCCTTGCTTCACCGCCCCAGCACATAAGTGTCTTGTGAAGAAAATAGGGGGCGAGGGAGGGGACCTGAGAAATGTTTACGTTTCTGATGCTCAAATGACCGCATGAAGCACCATAAGGTCTGGTAAACTGTCGAGACCAGCTAAGCATGGCCTTTTTCAAGAATAGTTGTCAGTGGAAAAGCCATAAAAAAATTGAATTAACTAGGAGGTAGACTGCGAGCGGTCCCTCCTTTCCACGGTTTTAGCTTCCCGGGCGTGCGAGGGGGAAGGAGGGACTGCCGACAACACATCAAAAAACGAAATACGCCCACTTTTCGCTCTTGTGAAGTTGGCTCCGCTTTGGCATAAACATTACTTATATCCAATTAAATCTATCCAATAGGAACCGTTAATGTCATGTTTATTTATAAAATCAACATTCAATCTGGAAATTATTTATAGCATAATTACTACATATCAGATTTGATTGACAGGCCAATGGGAATTTTGCGTTGTGTGGGCAACGCGTATTTCGTTTCTTGACGTGTTGTCGACAGTCCCTCCTTTCTCCCGAGGGACTGCTCGTGGTGTAACTAGGAGGTAGTAAACTGGAAAGGTATGACTTTGTAGGGGACTCTGGGGGTTTACCCCCGGAAATGTCATTGTTTAAATTTTTCAGCCTCTGGGGCTTTATTTTCTCCGCGTACTGGATACAGCGAACTTAAGCAATGCTTAATCTAGTACGGGTATTCCACTGACATCGTATCCAAATTTCAATTTGATTTTCTCCGTCTCTGTTTTTGACTTTGTTTATAACGGCAGTTCATAGTTTTTGCCATTGTACTAAAAGTGTAAAATTTAAAACTGTTTCTGGTCAAGTCTCCGCTTTAGGTGAAACAGTAGATTACGTCATACTTTATGGTCATATATCGTATTTGCATGCTTTAAAATGCGTGAAAATATTCTGATGCATGGCTGCTGGAATACATACTTCCTAAATTTCCTTGAGTGCAATGAAACTATACCAAACTACAATGAACCACATTGACAGTATCGAGCTTAAAAACAGTAGTTAAGTTTTAGTTTCCTGCATGTGCACACAAACAAAGGGGATGACTATCGAACCAAGCACAGCTATTAGCTAATATTACAAAGATATCTCCATACCTCGCCATCGCTATTTTTGATTGGTGTACACAACAGGCTCTTGGTTCGATAACCAGTCTGTTTATCAACGTCCTGGTTGAATCTTGAATCCTGTAGAGAGACAAGCAGACTAAATAAGAAATATGTTGTTGTAAAACAACTAGGCAACATACGTCGTATAATTCGGCAAATAGTTCGGCGGATTACTCAATGTAAAATTCGCAATTGTTGCGTTCTTTTCCGCCCCTTGTTGCTAAGAATCACTGACACTGACTCTGGTTCAAATAATTTACTTAAGAATACACATTATACGAGAAACCGTCGGTTCATGAGTATTCGCAAATAAATGAACAACACTCAACTGAGCTGAATATATGGTAATTTTCTGCTATTTTCTACGGTCGGCTATTGGCGATGCTTCCGCGAGGAACTGTCGACCATCTACTGACATATTTTTATTAATATATATGAACTTCAAAAATTCCAACGTTTCTCAAAACAACTTTTTTTTGCATGACATATTGATAATTCGAGCGCGTTTTTCTTGAAATTTGAGTGTTTTCAATGCAAGGAAGGCGTAATAACAGTGATGTATACGTATAGAACAGGTATGGTATTACGAATGTCGAATGTATAGACTGGTGTTTGTATCAAGTTGTTTTCTTTTTTATATTCTGCAAAGATGATTCCGAAATGTTAAGGCTTTCGAAAAAACTATCGAATTTTTCCATGATATTTTACAGAGAAACGTCACAGCTGTCACCGCTATCACGTGCGATCCACCACTATCACGTGCGTACTTAATTACAAAGATGTCAATGCATGTGTGCGGCATGAGTTCATTGCTTAACACCATACATATTATGAGACAATTTATCAAATAAGTTGATTCCAAATTGGCCTGCGAATTACCAATTGTAATTCATGGAGCCTGCGGCGAAGACTAATCGTAAATTGCATAATTATCTTGTTGATGCATGCATTGGCGTTGAAAACTGATTGTTATCTATAAGCATAATTATCTTGATGATGCAATGCATGCATTGGCGTTGAAAACTGTTTGTTATCTATAAGATATCAGGATTTCGGGCATCTGCACTCGATATACTGAATTGCACAAGGGTTTTGCAGATGGAAATTTCGAGTGTGAATTTTATACGTTTATCAGTAGACCTACAACTAGAAGCAGTTGCAAAAATGCAACTATAGGCCCTCTGGCACGAATCGAACCTGCGATTCCGGTGCACGAAATTTCCTTCTACAAAACATATCTAGAAGATACACTATGATATCCTGATACACTATGATATATCATTCAGTTAAGGTTGTCATAGTTAATTTTAAGTGCACATTCCAAGCGTGAACAGTAAGATGGGTATACCAAATTTTAATTTTTATAGCTGTATATAGGTAGCCTATGGACATATATGTCATATATGTAAGCTCCTTTTTGTTTTGGCAATTCCCAGGGGTATATATATATATATATATATATATATATATATATATATATATATATATATATATATATATATATATATATATATATATATATATATATATATGATTTTTAATACTTTCACGTTTCACCCCATAAAATATCTTGTTCTCATTATACTTTTGGCGCTCGGATCGTATACATTTGACTATTGCTTGTGACAACCAAGTTGAAATAGCTGTATTACACGAAATGAGCAATACTATTGCGAGTGCCAATTAAGTAGTACCTACACTCTCGTAACATGTTTTATGTGAATTTTATTTGTGCACGATACTAAAAGTAACGGCTGCACATGCATGGTACATTTTAGATGAGATCTGTTTGAGTGATGAGCTCGATAAAAGCGAAGTGCTTCAGTGTAACAAAAGTTTCAAAATGAAATTTTAACATATGGTCCTGCCATTGAGCATTCATTACATGGCAACGTAGGCTCAGTTTAGACTTTTCCCACACTTTTTGTTTTGCTTTTCTTAATTACTTTTACTTATCTATAACAAAATAAGGCTTAAATTGTGGATTTAAAGTGTTTTTAATTATGCTTCAGTCACGTTATATTGCTTTAAGACCTTTACCCACTTATTTACCTCAAATTGTTACCCGCAAAACCTTTGGCGATTATATCTTGAAATAATCATACGTTCGCCTCATTGATATTTCAATATATACGTCAGCATGTACAACCTACGCGTGCCCAGTTAAGATTTGTTGACTGATCTCAGGATTCAATTTGCGGCCGCAATTTCCTATTGCGACACCCTGAAATATTTCTATCCTCCCCAGGCTACACATGTCAATCACCAAATCAATGATTACCAATTTTCAAGCTAGGTTGCTGGTATTGTGCTGGTATTTTTACTGATGTTTTCGTCACAACTTACCATATGCGTACTCGGTTACGGCAATTCTTCAATAATTGAAACCCATATGCCTTATTAAGGTTACCTCATAAACATCCAAATGCGTGCATGGACTTACATTCGATGGTAAGTGTACGGCTTGTATATCAGTATATGCATTGTATACAGCTATTTCAATTAAGGTTGCCCCCCGAGCAAAGCGGAAAAGTCGAATACGAGCGCGAAAGGCTGCTGGGAATCGTTAATAAATTCATTAATTTAGTAGCGATTCCCAGCAGCCTTTCGCGCTCGTATTCGACTTTTCCGCTTTGCTCGGGGGACAACCTTAATTGAAATAGCTGTATATGAGTGCTTTGTATTAGGGAAGAAGGGGCTTCTACACGATTGTTTTTTTTTGTTGTTTGCGTGTTTGTTCTCATGCGTGTTTGTTTTATGAAGCGTCGTGAAAAAACATTTCACATTCAAAATCTATAAACAGCAACACGTTAATTAAATTCATTAGTCAAGTGCAGAAAGAAGATATGTTCAGAACACAGTCATATAGTTTTCCTACATTTCTGTGTATTCAAGAAGGTCATAAACATAGGATTTTTAGAACCACTGAGTATTA
Organism: Paramuricea clavata; assembly: GCA_902702795.2. Taxonomy (NCBI): domain Eukaryota; kingdom Metazoa; phylum Cnidaria; class Anthozoa; order Malacalcyonacea; family Plexauridae; genus Paramuricea; species Paramuricea clavata. The sequence continues at coordinate 29,401 of CACRXK020003813.1, read as the reverse complement.
ACAAAAGATCGATAACATTTTTATATTTATCATATATGATAAATATGATACATATAAAAATGTTATCGATCCCTGGAGTTACACTTGTTTTGTATAAACATGGGAATTAACATATTTTTCGTATCAGAGTATTAACCCATGGGCTTATACTCAGGTAGCTCATGTATATGGAATGGGTTGTATAGTAAATTGGTGCATGGGTGGTTTGTATTCGAAGGTTCACGGTTATTAAGAAAAAAATGCGCATGGGAAAAGAGTTAAACTCAGGTTCATATTAATATCACGATATCTTTGCAAAACATCTGCCTCATATAAGGCAGCGAAAACCATCAATTTGTACATAAACTGAAATGACATATTTTTCTGTCAACACGTTAAATATGTAGCTACAGTAGATCAATGTCAATACTGAGAAACGAGTGAACATGCAGTGCAAGGCAAATATCCAAGCAGGTGGCAAGAGTCCTTGAACCGATTTCCGCGATCAGTTAAAGCAGATCAAGGGATAAAAAGGACAAATAGATTTTCGCCATGTGTGACCAAAATCCTTTGCAAAATCCAACATGGCGGCGATAGCGTAACTTCCACACCGAGAAATGATGATCGAATCGCATATTTTCTCAGATGAGTTTTTGCATTTTAAATTTGTATGACGATCAACAAACCGAAATATTTAATAAATTAAGTGCCATTTCATATATACCTCACTCAGTTAGTACGATTGACAGAACTACGTAATCGTAATGAAAAATCGGTAGAATATATAACCACAATAATGTTTTTTCCAAATTGCACGAGAAACCATACTATTACTTGTTAATAATATACATGAAAAGTTTACACACTTCGATAACACTTGTGCACTCACCTACGCCATTTAAGCATTGTTTTCATTGCTTGTTAGCGAACCTTTTCAGTCTATGTGCTCCTTGTACTTAAATTGTTATATTTACGTACGATTTTCCATTGAAAGTGTGCAAAAAGTCGTTAAAAAAGTGAAAATTTACATTGCCACTATCTGCCGCAATGTAGTTGCACAATGTGCAATTTCAAAATAATTGCACAGCTCTTGGCCAATCAGAATTGAGTAATTTTTCATGTATATTATAAACTGTTTAACATGTGGCACGGTCCTCATTCTATTTCCGCTGCGCTTAGAAATTATTAATAAGCTTAAAAAATATTATATCTAAAGTAATGTCTTTAAGAGTGGAAGTGAAGTAACACTAAGAATCCGATATTTTTACAATTTTTATAATTTGCTAGCACTTCGAAACAAAACAACTACAACGGACATCCCTATATTTCCAACTTGACCAAGTAAGGGACCGGTCATAAAGTAACTGCTAGGGTGGGCTGGAGTGATTTGGGATGGGCCATGGAAAATCTTTGGGCAGTTTCGATGGGCCGCAAATTTATTGGTATCTCCAGTTGGGCCACCAAACAAAACCCATGTTAATTATATATTACATAAAGATATTAATAATAAAAGTGAACAAAACTATCCAAATTATCAAATGCAAATGACGCTATTGAAGCCAGTACTTTGTTTTATACAACAACAAGAAGTGGTCGAATCACAGCAAATACAACCAACTGGAGAGCAGCTCAATATCGTAATTAGTGATGAATTTGTTGGTCAAACTTGGTGGAATTATGTATGTTAATACAGTGCCGGTGTATATTTACAATGTTCATACCTGCAAGTTTTTTTTATTATAAAATTGTATTTTCCCAATTTTGATTGGGTGGGTGGGTCATGAAATAAATTTGGTAGGATTAGATGGGCTTTGAAATTTTTATCTACATCCTAAGATGGGTCACCAAACTTATTGGCAAAATTTGTGATTTACCTCCAGCCCACCCTAGCAGTTACTTTATGACCAGTCCCTAATGTAACTGCAGTCACTGAGTCATGCATGCATGCATGTACAGACAGTACACGGTATATCCTACACTCCCACTGTCCAACTCACGCTCTAATTAAATCAATAAACACAAAAAGTAGTTGTAGGTTTTCAAAATAAACCGTGTGTGTTAAACCAAATATTCCAGCTTTTTGGCATTTGCTTGCTCTCACCCACATGAGAAGGAAGAATGATATCCTAAAGTCTCGGTTTGTATTCATGTATGAATTGACGTCAAGTTTTGTGAACATGCACGTGTATTTTAAAATTGATATGATAATTAACTTCACTCGTTTCGAGTGGGCTAAGGCCCGGTTTAGACGCCGTACTTTTCATGAGCCGAACTTAATACAATGAATTAAGCACATGAGAAGCACGGCGTCTAAATCAATTAAGCACTGCACTTAATATTAAGCACGGCTAAATTAATAAGTTCGCCTGGTTCAGGCGTGCTACACGGCTGAAGCACATGTTGATTTATACTGCCGTGCTTTACATGAGCCGTACCAAATGCATAAATTATGATAAAATAGAACATTTATAGTACGCGTGCGTTGATTGGTCGAGAAGCGTGTTTCTACACGGGAAATTTCCCGCCTAAACTTACAATCGTAAACAAAACAATTTTAATGCAAATTAAAAATTGTTTAATACAGTCAAAATACAAAAACCTTCCCACTTCCGCTTCTGGCTTGTTTTGTATTTCTGTTGTTCTATTTTTTCTGTAGTGATTTAATACCGCTTTATCGGCAAAAATCGCGGTAGAATTTCCCTTTCTTTTCTTTATATACGTCAATTTGTAGCAAAGGATACACCTTTCGTTAGACTCTTTGCATAAAGTTGCGAAATTAGGCTTATAGCGATATTTGTTGATAAAGGCAAAAAGGGTTTCTTGCAGTAAATTGATGGAGCAAAGGTCGGCATTATTACGCAATGAGAATTTGTAAATATATCGAGTCTACTACAAATCTTTTTTTAGTTATATTATGAATTAAATATAAAACATTTATTATGTATGACCCATACAGTTATAGAAACACTTGTAGTAGTTTGGGAGAACTCGAATAACGTGGAAAAACTCGCCCTAAACCTATAGGTCTCGTTTTTCCACACTTATATCCAGACGTTATGCTATGTTTGTAGTAATAAGGCTTCTCAAAAAGCAATTGAAATTTTTAATAACCGCAAACCTGTAGTAGTGTAGACGCTCATAAATGCCAAGATTGTATGTGATAAACCCTTTTTTCTTATTATGAAATGTCATTCGCCCCAGGTTTCAAAGTGAAGCAGCGCAAATTATTAAGTACGGCTCATGAAAAGCACGGCGTCTAAACCGGGCCTAATACATTCTCAAATTGCTGATATACAAGTGATAACACGCGAAAACAGATACAGTTCCACTTAGGATAAATTGGATCTTGTACCTAGCCTATATTAAGGCCCAAAAGGAGGGGCGGCGCTAGCACTATTCTAATGTGTGTAAGTGAAATTTTGTAAGAGTTATTTCCATTGTATATTAAAAAACGTTTCTCCCTAATTAATATTTCCCCCCAAAATTCTTGGCGGGCGGAGACGGGGGACCTAAACATAAGAAAATTTCCGTAATTAGAATTCTGACGTAGCACTTGGCCCTTGGTTAGTTTGTCCATATTGTATCCGTAATTTTTTTCAAGTTTGAGCTATAATTACTGGTTTTTAATCAGTTTCACTCAATTTATTAAGTTTTTTCCTTCCTATTGGCCAACTGGGAAAACAATTTGTTGCCTGGAGTACAATGATTTAACGACAACCTGACGACTAGGTGCATGGGTGTTCCACCCCGTAGCTGACTAGCTCCGCCCCTGCCGAAATGAAGGAAACAAAAGAGCGATATACTACTAAATCTGTGAATTCGTAAACTGGAATAAAACGAGGATTGTGTTTGTATCTTACAGAACCTCTTAAATAATGAAGTCATGCGGTCGCGCCGTTCAATTTGGTGCTCAGTCATTTGATTCTGTCCAAATGGAAGTATACTTAACAAAAACCAAATGTTGAATTCTTCGAAAACTATTTATCCAGATTCTTTCTTACGAGACCAGAACTCCCCAGACGATTTACACTATTGCCATCCCTGCGAATCCTTCAGTTGTTGCAATTTGGCGATGACATATGCGTCGCCTCTACCAGTAACCAGTAGGCATAAAACTGCTTGTTTTCAGTTTCATCGGCCTCTTCAAATATTTTTTTAAATGCAATTGCTACAGGGGTGTACTGAATACTCAATAGTGGTGATGACAAGCATTTTCCATAGATCCTCGAGACCGTTCTGAAAAATATAGCGCAATGATCCTTTGGGACGCTTATTCAGCAGGATGAGCGACTGCGGACGAGTCAGCTAATATAGGAATGTTGAAAGATCTTTTGCACAGCCTACATAATTGGCTGTAACGAATTTATTCAAAACGCGCAGTTCCATGTAACAATATATGCTAATTTGAATGAAAAAATAATGAGTCCAGTTGTCTACACGTGCCACATTTTTGGAAAGCTTTATCTCTGAGAGTCGCAGTTAAGTATGCTGTGTTTCACAGCATGAAGCTGCTTAAAAATGACAAAAATTATTTAAACTTTCATGTTATTTTTATTTGTAGAATGTATAGCAATGTCGAATAAATCTGATGGAGCGAATAACTAATTATAGGCATGCAGCAAATTCTGAAAATCCTGTTGATCTTTTAACGCTTGCAATAAACCGTTATCTTATCATACGAACAACCTTTTAAGCCACAAGTATAATACTTTATCTCGTAGAAAAAGTCTTCTTCGTTGTTGTGTTTTAAGTTAAGTTTTTTACCTTGGTCTAAAGATTTTGTGCTTGGCAACTTTATTCGTGATTCGATAAGCGAGCCTAGTTGAGCTATCGATCGATGTCGTTGTCGTACAATAGGTGCACACGTAGTGTCATTTGTAAATTTGTCCGAAAAGTGCGATTCAGCACTGTGTTTTCGTAGCGTTGTGTCTTTAGTTTCATCTTCACGAATAGTTGCATGTATTTGACTTTGCAATGAATGATTCCTCCTCAGTCGGAAGTCCTTTCGAAGATCCTTGCTGCTTGCAACAGGCTCTGAGAATCTCCTTGAAAACCTCCCTTGGCATTGCGATAATACCTTGCCTGCATCATCTATGTCTTCGTCTTTTGAACACGAAATGCCTTCAACCTTATCCTCGTTGTTATTATTATTGAGTAGGTCTTCTATGCAAGCGTCAGGCTTCTTTGTGTAAATACCGTGCTTTTTACAAGTGTTTTCGTTCAGATATAATAATATTGATCATTATGAATTGTAAATTGTTGTTTAGATTAAATTCGTCGTGAGAAAATGTTGCCGATTTCAGATTGGTACGCGTTTCAGTGTTTTTTTGCGATAAGCGGAATGGATTGATTTTAAACTGTCAGCGGTCAATATTTCAACCAGACGAGCTGTATTCAATTTCCCTATGCACAAGTTAATAATGTTGAAGATTGCATGGATTCATCCATGATTGGAATTCATCCCAAACTTGTATTGAAAATATCTGTTCCTTAATCTATTCTCAGATCATCTGAAGAAGACAGAGAATAGTAATTGGCATTTAGGCTGACATCCATGATATAAAATAGCCAGAACTAAGAATGGCTGTTCGCCTAAATGTCATAAAAGACAGCGACAAAAGTTCACTTAAGCTACGTTTACACGCTACGATTCGTATTCTGGCGTATTAAAATGAGTGCTGGCGCCATAATTCATTGCCGTTGCGTTATAAAGAAATTTCAAATGTAGCCAGCCATAGAGCTTACGCGTGTTTACTCAATGATATAAAACGCCAGAAAACGAATCGTACACGATTAATCGCAGGGTGTAAACGTAGCTTGACTCCTTGAGACAGATCAGATGAAAGGACAGAACATGCATGTATGTAGTGGTCTAGTGGACGACCCAAAGTAGCAAATGAGTTTTTATTTGTGATTTTTAAATTTGATAATTATGCATGTATATTTGACTACTTTTGTTTGTTAATTTCGAAATGAGTATTTATGAATTGAAATTCATGGTCACTCAAAAATGTAATCATAAATGACTCCAATCTTCATGTCATTTACCTAACTCCCTATCAATTGGGGGAAGCATGCGAACTTTCTTTCTGTGAAGTAATTTATTTGTCAATTTGATAATTACTGTTTCATAGTAGTCAACTGAAATCATAACACTTTTCATGTGATAAACATATGTGAGTTAAAAAATATTCACTTCAATTCCGCATCGTCCATGCATGAATAATTGGCATGACTGTATTTATACTCTGCAGCTGCATGTGTTTGTTGTCAAAATACCGACATGGGCCACGATGTTGAAAACTACAGGATTTGTGAATTGAATAAGTGTTTTGCTAAGCCACTGAAAAATATGTGCATTAATGGCATATATGAAATGCCTCAACTGAGTCTGAGTAACTGCACGTCACCGGTTATAGATATTTTTAATTTGTCCGTGAAATTTGTACATTTACCGCGGACATATATACGGCAGGCTGATTTAACATGAAAAGTAAACAGTGACAATTTTGTGAAATGTTTCTCGAATTGGTTTCGGAAACGTTACGGAACACCCATGTCAAAACAGGCGCTCTTCGCTGCGTGTGTTTGCACTTGCATGAGATTCATCACGTTTTTCTTTCTATAAAACACTTTTCTGTTATTCACTTGTACAAAACACTTTTCTGTTATTCAGCTGTGTAGCACTAGGCTATATAGTTGACCTTTCCCTTGGCACAGCCAATAATCGTTGAAGTCAAAAGAAAACTTATACAGTATAGTAGACATTTCCAGTGATATAAAACATTTATAATGGGGGAATTAAGATTATAATAAACGATACAAATCTGCAGATGACAATGCAGTAGGACGTAAATTTCATTGTTACATACAAAAGTTGAGGCCTGATGTGTATATTATGAGAAAATGTTTCATGGCGCGATTTTTTTGCAATACACAAAATGCAATATGTTTTATTGCATTCGTAAATTTCATTGTTTACAGTGCATACAAAAAGTTGGGGCCTGATATGTATTATGAGAAAATGTTTCAAGGCACACTCAAAAAATTTTCATCGGCAATAAAATGAGCAACTATATTGGAGTCAGAGGTCAAGCGGGAAAATGTCACGAACGAATTAACAAATGGTCTTAATTGCTCGTACTAAAATGTGTTTCCGAAATCTGATCGTCTTTGAAGACGCCTCAAAACGCCCAGCGTTAACCACGTAGGCAAATTTATATAATCAGCACCCATAGCAGGTACTCACCCAATCGTACATGTAATTATAGGTAAACAATAATTAGTCAGGTTGTAATTAGAATTTAGAACGTGGCAATTTCATGTGTGTAGACTGCATTGCGAGATAAATATATATGACGTCACGCAACAGGATACAATTTTGTTCAATTTATATCAAGTAACAAATATAGATTGCTTCAGAACTATGTATAGTTTAGTGGTCGAACATTCGTACAAAATGCGATTAACGTCTGAGCTGATATAGAGCAGGAGCGCTACACCTCGTTCCCTTTGCCAATATGCCTGAAGAGTACAACAGACGCATCCTTGTATTTAAATTTATGGTTTAATAAGAAAGCCGTTGACGTTGTAACAAATGGTTGCAAGAATAATGTTGGAATTTGTGTATTAAATTGTATGAAGTTATGAACAATTGCCAATTGAACTGGTTTTCTTCGAAACTAGTATAATTGGAAAAACAACTATGACTTCATATATTTTAGGTTGTTCCGCTCAGATTTTTAAGAAATCTTTACTTTAGCTAAGAAAATGACGATTGCATGAATTACTTAGAATAAGCTTTCCATGGTATATAGTTAGCCAGGGACGTGCTGAGGTCTTGAAAACGACGACGAATGAGCATCGTCTGATGAGGCTCAGGCCCAGTGACGGATGGATCAAGATTGGGGTGGGGAGTAAACAAATTTAAAATGTTAAATGTAAAATTTATGTTAAATTTTTCGGAAATATTTTCGTAAATTTAGATTTTTAAAATATAAATTGTAATATCTTAATTAATCTTGATTTTCAAAATTAAAATCTATATATTTTTTATCTTTTCCAATGTTTTCATTTTAGGGGCCCATGATGGCAGGGGCCCACAACAAGTTCTCGTCCCTAGCTCAGCACGTCACTGTAGTTAGCCGGCTGAAGTTATAGCCGTCCCATTTGTCATTTATAGTTCCAGCAACCCTGATAACTGATTTTATGAATTCTGGTATCAAGGCGATCAGTTCAACTTTTCTCGACGAATTTCTAGAATTTTTATAGAATCTTATGGTCCGCCGACCACAATACTCAATAGCAATAACGATAATGAACATACTGCATGAGTAGTTATAAAGTGTGCAAATGAATGTTTTTGGCATGTTATCTTATTGAATAATGTTCTCATAGATATAAGAAATTAATCACAGTCAGTTTTCTGTTTAAAATAAAAGAGGTAAACAAACAAATACCGAAATACGTGTTGCAACAATATGTGCGTAAGCAGCGTATACCTAGGTAAAAAAACAAACATAAAGATTGGAAAACAAAGAAATTTTAAGAACAGATTCAAAATGTAATTTCATGTTGCGAATATTCATGTCGTTGTATGAATAGCGCTTTGAACAACATGACGTTGGTTAATGGCTAAAATTGCTCGTGGCGTTGTGCTTATTGTTTATTAATATTACAGTTACATTCCACTGCAATAATCCTATTTTTGGCTTTGTATTAACCTTTAACCTCTGTCGCATTTTCGTGCAACTTGTGTCTCTGACGAGACGTGCTGTTGACTAACAATATTAAATAAAGCCATCGTTATGACCTTACTTTCGGTACGAACAATGTGTCATAAAAACCTTTAAAGTGGCTTTAGTTGTTATCGTTAATGTGTGAAATTTAACTTGTACATCTTTCACTGGTCTAAGAAGACTAAGTTATTTTGCATATGCGAACTTATTAAAATACACACTCGAAAACCATTTGTTATATGGGATACAATTCACATCTACAAGTAGTTCTAACTTCCTCTAGCTCTAGTTATGAAGATTTAGGCAAGATCCTCGCACGCACACTAAAGAATAGACAAACGAAACGAAATTAATCGTGCTTAGCAACATTTTCGTCTGCCTAAAAATCCCATTGTACTTTTCAATTCATTGACGCGTATTAATTAAAGCAAACCCGTCAGTCTTCACTTTGAACCCAAACTGAATACTCGATAATATACTCGATAGGATATATCGCGTGGATATTTAATGCCAATATATATTAATACAACAGGTATTGCGCAGTGACAATGGCGTCAAAACAGTTAGCTGCAAACGAGACGCCACAAAGAAAATTATAATTAAATAGAAATAAAAATCTATTTCGCTTACCGCATAAGCATCCTGTATGTTTACAGTCTGGCCCGTCTCTGCAGCATATCCAACAATTCCTTTGCCCCACGGAACTCTAATCTCGAAGCCATTTTGATCAGTCGTCGTACGAAGTCGTATTGGATGGACGTCAAATAATTCTGATACCAAACTCCGGCGATTTTTCGGTCCCTCGACCAAAAATAATGAGCATCGATCGGCGTTAGTTAGAATGCCAATATTAACGAGTATATTATAACTAAGTGTTTTCAGATTCAAATTGTTCGCGATATCTTTAATTATCTCGTAGAAAAAGTCTTCTTCGTTGTTGTGTTTTAAGTTAAGTTTTTTACCTTGGTCTAAAGATTTTGTGCTTGGCAACTTTATTCGTGATTCGATAAGCGAGCCTAGTTGAGCTATCGATCGATGTCGTTGTCGTACAATAGGTGCACACGTAGTGTCATTTGTAAATTTTTCCGAAAAGTGCGATTCAGCACTGTGTTTTCGTAGCGTTGTGTCTTTAGTTTCACCTTCACGAATAGTTGCATGTATTTGACTTTGCAATGAATGATTCCTCCTCAGTCGGAAGTCCTTTCGAAGATCCCTGCTGCTTGCAACAGGCTCTGAGTATCTCCTTGAAAACCTCCCTTGGCATTGCGATAATACCTCGCCTGCATCATCTATGTCTTCGTCTTTTGAACACGAAATGCCTTCAACCTTATCCTTGTTGTTATTATTATTGAGTAGGTCTTCTATGCAAGCGTCAGGCTTCTTTGTGTAAATACCGTGCTTTTTACAAGTGTTTTCGTTCAGATGAATCCATTCGAGGACAAATTCTATGGTCGCTTTACGTTGAAAATACTCTTCAGTCCATTGTCGGTTCTCGTCAAGCCATAATTCGACTTGCTCATTGGACAGACTTATCTCCCGTCTCAACAGGTCCATGTCTGAACTCAGTATTCTCTGTTCGTCCATTTCCCGACGACACATTTACTACACAAACGATATCGCATCCATTTATTTGCCGCCTATCTACAGCATAATAACAAAGAATACATACTCGTTAGTAATTGATAAAAGCTTGCAATTGAAGTAGGGCTAATAATTATGTACTTTGTGTGACAGTAGCTGGGACACTGTAGTTACCTGCCAGTAAGACGAACTAAGACAACGACCGGCTGAGCTTCTGAATATTTTGTTTAGTTATGCAGTAGGAGCCAATCAACACCGCATGTGTTTGCTTGTGTAATACGATCCAAGAGCTAAATTGCTGAGAGGTAAAGTAGCCGGGAACCACGACTATAAAGGTGAACGTAGAAGGCGGATATGAATACAACTTCACTTGCCCTAAAACGTACGAAACTCCGTGTCAACACAACGCCAAGACAAGCAGTAATCTCTGATGCAGCGGAGCGTAATAATACACAGATAATTTGATCGTTTTCTAGGTGTCATCAAACCCGCTAAGCAACATGCAAATTTTATATTATCGCGGCCTCTCTTTGAACGCGATCAGTCAGACGCCGAGCAGGCAACGAGGCCGCTAGTTTGTAAAAGATCTTGTTTTCACACTGATCATTTGTGGAACTTTTATTTTCTATCTTTACCGCTTTTGCTATCTTCGACATATATGGGAGTATATGTGCTTGATTCCAGTTATCATATATATCAAGTTTCTTCTTCTTATATAAGTTGTAATATAATATAAAGAATTATATTGTGCTGGCGTAATAATATATAAACATCTTTATCATCTAATCAAATAGCGATAAAACCGTGGAAATATATATAATAACACGAGTGTTGCGTATTAAATTTCAGGCAACATATATATTTTGAGGATTGTACAACAGGACGCAATTTTGACTAGTTTTATAGATAACCATATATCCAATTTGAAATTGGGACTGGGCCATTCATATACCAATATGAGATGAGTTACAGAGATGTAATGCAATTGAAGCGATGAGTGACGAGCATTTATTGCTGATGGTCGGTTTCTATATTGTATAATATATCAGACTTATGACTGAAATCGATTTGAGGGGGTCGCAGGTAGAAAGACGTGAATCGAAGGCAGAATTTATGACTGATTGCATAAAAATAGGAACAAATTAAGGGATGCAATTTGAGGATGAAGAAATCCAAACAAAATCTTTAACTATACAGAATGTGTCCCGTTCCCCATAAGCGTACGGGCCTGATTCTTTTCGGGGAGGGGGGGGGGCACTAGAACGTTTGCCCGAATTTTTTGTGGATTATTGTAATGAAATTACCTGAATTTGACTTAGTGTTGTGATACATTTGCCCCAATTTTCTTCATTTTCCCAACATTTTCCTGAAATTCTGGTTTTCTTTGGGGGATAGGTAGTGGCAGTCGCCCTCCCCCATGCCCCCAAATCTTGCACGCCTATGGTTTTACCCTCTGGGTTTTACCCATCATGCATCGTGAATTACAGAATTCAGTGGCTATATACTGTTTAGGTATACTGTAGTAGCGGGCTTTCCACTCAAAGAAAAATTATGATTTGAGTCAGAGAATGATGTTTGGTGTTTGTTTTTGTTTTAGTACGTTGTTCTTGTTAAACGACCATCTCGTGACCGTTTTGAATTATTCATGCATTGTTATTTTTATTCGTTTTAAGACTGCATTCCAGTTAAGCATTTTTCATACGTACGGAAACGTTCAGTTACTGAATCTTTCTAAATTTTATGAAATCACTAAAGTGGCTAAACAACATGCTGTCCTTTTATTCACTTAGTTATTTCATAAGTAGCATTTAAATGGATTTAAACTTTTCCGTGCGTGTACGTATGAACTATGCATGACTCAATGAGCCTTTAGAAGGGTTTCTTTGTGTCGATGTTTCCGTTCGTCTTTCTGAAGCACTTAGTAAATATCGACGTGCAAAAGAAACAGTTCTACTGGCTTACGTCAGAGGGAAACTTCTCGAACCTGTATACAAGTGAAGTAGAAAATGTATCCGACGGATGATCATGATTTCCTCATGCAAGCTGCAACCTTGATATTACGCCTAATCGCCTATAACTATCGAATTGATAGGGATACAACTATACCTGAAAAATACAGAATTTTTTGAAGTTCTGCTAGCAATCCACAGCTTTCAACTGTTCGAGCAGTATCATGTTATGTTTGAACTTCTCGAACAGTCTGTGCGGTGTGAAGGATATGCAACCACCTGTCAAATATATATGTGCAACTTTGACGTTTCGAGCAAAGGTCCGCCTTCACTCGAAAGTCGACACGTCGAAGTTCTGCTTGTACTCAGGCTAATTGTCCTGGCCACAGCTGTATGTTTGAACTTTTTTTTAATATATTTTTGTTCTTTGTTAGTCCAATTTGCTGTCTGCACGTGTGCTTAGGTTTGTTTGTTGGATTATTTATACTGCATGCTTGAAATGAAAGTTTAATATGAAGATTATATAGCCCTGAGGGCGAGGCCGGCACGCAGTTAAAACCGAAATCGATTAAATTTTGGCTGTAGCGGGTATTAAATGCCTGGGTAGCTGCTGTAGCAACAACATATTTAAAAACTATTTCGTGAAGATTTGGAAAGATCAGTTTAAAATTGTTTCATAAATTCAAAATTTCAATATTAATAAACAATTATTGATGAGGTTTTTGTGATATACATGCAGAATTATCAAGGTTGAGGTAAGTGTTATCAGTCGAGCTGAAGGCGAGATTGATAATACTTTCCGAGACCTTTATAATGATAATTCGGGATATCACAGAAACTGAATTCAATAACTGTTTTATTATACATTGCATTTTCATTAATAAATCGTTCGACAAATAATGATTTGTCGCAAAAAATGAACAACGTTTGGTTCTAAATCCGCTAGCAGGTTGCAAATCGTGCAACCTAGCTATGTCTAGGTTGCGTGAGTTTCAAATTTAGCTTGTAACTAGTTACTGACTGGTCAATTAGAAGGCACGTAAGGACTACAATATATGTACACTAGCAACAGCTGCGATATTTTACATCATCGACTGACATGAAATGATCTAATCAAATGACTGTGCTCTGTAGAGGTAAAGAGGCAGAGCTACCAAATGTGGAGCGGACACAACCTCTTGCAAAATACCACGTGTACTCTCGATAGCTAGGACTGACTATATATGTAGCCCAAACATCGACCCCTATCTGACTAGAATCTGACCTGTGCAACTGTTTTGATTTTGACTGTCAATTTGAATGGATTCCAGGACAGATTGTCATATTATTCTAAGATGAAAACTGTTTCAACTAACTAGTTCCGTATTCTTGTTTTTAAAACTTTCACCTCAGTTGTTCATAATTTATTTCTTGTTTTTATTTTTCAAGGATATATACAAAAGGTTAATTTGATTAATTTTGCTACATTTCGGACATTTTAAATCGGACCGTCTTCAGGCGACAACTGTTGTTAACATTAATGTTTACTTAACAACAGTTGTCGCCTGAAGATGGACATCAGTTAAAATGTCCGAAACGTATAGCAAAATTAATCAAATTAACCTTTTGGCTTTTGTATGTTTCGCTGAAAAATAAAAACAAGAAATAAATTAGTTCCATATTGTGCATAGCGAAATGCTGTTAACATTTAGGTTAATGGTATTTGTGTAGACTGTCATGCATGCATGAATGAGGAATATTGCTTCCAGAAGGTCGCTGAAGAAATGTGATCCAGTGGAGTAGCCAGCTCGATAATAGACCTTTCCCCTTACAACTAAAATTTTGATCTAGACAAGTCTAGACAAAAATTTCATCACAGTGAAAGAGCATCACAAAATTAGTAATATTCCGAAGTTTCGTTGCGAAATGTTGTAAAATGCGGATAATATAGCCCTGCGAAGTTTGCTGTTTTTCAGCAATTTTGTATTATAAACGGGAAATTGATGCCCCAACACCCGATTGGGCTGTCAATTTCCCGTGCGTAATACAAAATGACTGAAAAACTGGCAAACTTCGCAAGGTTATATTACCCGCATTTTATAACATTTCGCAACGAAACTTTGGAATATTACTAATTTTGTGATGCTCTTTCAAGCTGTGATGAAATTTTTGTCTAGATCTAAATTTTAGTTATATTAGGTCCATTGGGGGGGGGGGGAGGCATGTACATATATTCGTGTTCTGCATTATTAATTTCTTTTGAAATCGATCGTTTTGAAGGTCTGTGAACACGAATATATGAATATGCCCCCCCCCCCAATTATCGAGCTGGCTACGCCACTGATGTGATCACATCTGCCGCTACAAATTCAGTGCAGCGGTGTAGTGGTGGGCTGACAGACACTGTAAAGGTGAATATCTTTTCAGATCGTCGGATTTCGCTAATTTCAGTTTTCTTTTTCGGATTCGCGGTTCCTCAGTGTTAGTCTGTGAAGACACCACCGTTGACGGTTTACGGATTCATGAATTATTCTCCAGACCATATGTCAATGTTTCAGATCTGCATCAAGGTTTTTCATTTCCAGTTAATGGGATTGATTTGAATTTTCTATGTGCTCGCCCTGAAAATTGATTTAGAGTCCGCTGTAGTGACATTTCGTCTGATTTCAGTATATGGATTTTGACTAACAACTCCGCTGATAAACAATCCAAAAATATTTTAAACATATATAGCAAGACATATAATATTTAATTAAAAGGTAATGAAAATTGTCACATGCTTTCGAAACTGAGATGAACAATTTCGCCAGTGGGGACAGGCCCTCAGGCGGGAAGAATGTATAGTCAGTATTCATAGTTAATTCAAAGCACATAATGGGGTGTAACCACAAGTGTAGTTTTTCATTACTACCGCTTAATCAAATTCATGAAGAAAATTCAAAAGCAATGAATATTTAATCAATGTTTGTAAATCGGTTAAAGATTTGTCACCTGATTTACATAAACTTCAGCTTTGATTTTCCCGGCTTAGACACTGTTTATTTTTAAAATTACTTCGTCAATGAACTCATGCATATAACTCATAAGATAGGTCGTTTTATAAGCACGATAAAGATCGGGCTGCTGATGTTTTAACTAGTACTTAGAGGACACGTGTAATTTCCTTATAATATCATTTTAGTGAAATTTTAGTACAATTGAATGACGCCATTCTATTTAACTTATTCAACGGAGCGCAGCAGTACGCTTTGTGATAATTTTAACTTCTGACATTAATTTTCAAAATGGTACCTGCATGTATATATATATATATAGAAGTTGTGAATAATTTTTTGCCGATCTTTAAAAGCTAGTCGAATATTGCATGAAAAGCATGGTTTGTTTCAGTTGAATTTCGTGTTTGAATTTTGGCACTAAAGTTGAGCGCAGCTGTGCAATTTTAAGTAAAACTTTTCGAATCGAGTAAAATTGATAAATATGATATTAGTCCTCCAAATAGTTGAAAAACTAAATTCGACTTGCTCATCCTAAATAGTTGTTCACTCCTCAGTGGAAACCTAGCATTCTGACAATGCGGTAAACACGTCTCTTTATATGTTTCTTGTGGATTATTCGCCTTTTAAAAGGGACTTTAAAATGGCATAAATATAATTACTTTTAGTCACGTGACCTGACCGTAATTGTTTTTATTCTAAACCAGTGCGATGCTGAAAATCAAAATTTCCAATTATGTTTACTTTAAACACCATACTGCTAGGGGCCGCGAAACCAGGAGGCAATGGGGGCATGTGCCCCCTCCCCCCACTTTTTTAAAAGTGAAAAAAGTGCCCTTAATTCTTCTGGGCTAAAGTTCCCCATTTAATTAAAGAACTGACGAAAAAAGTATTTCTTGAATAAACGCCCTCTTTTGTTGCGGAAAGAAAGTGCCCTTTTCGCAGTAGTAAAGACTCTGTAAGACTGTAAAGGCCATTTCCGACGTTATAGAAACTCCATATTAGTCAAAACTTTTCGACGTTCGGCTCGTAAACAACTTAAAATCGTTTGATTTTCGTCATTTAGAAAAGTGCCCCTTTTGGCCAATGGCAATGCCCCTCCACTTTCGAAATGCCGCTTCCGCGGCCTCTGCATACTGCCGGTATCTGTTTGTCCGAAGGATATAATATCACTCAAAAAGTGTTTTTGATTAATTCTGGTAGTTGCAAAGGGGTTAATAAGCTAGACGATCTCTCCCCTAAATATATTAGGGAATAGATTATGTGTACTTTAATCAAACACCATACTGTATCTGTTTGTCAATTAAGGTTGTTACTCAAAAACTGTTTTTGATTAATTCTGGTAGTTACAAAGGGTAATAAGTAATCTCTCCCCTACAAAACGCTACTACGCCTTTCGTCTTTTTTCCCGCACTGCCTCATTACCTCTAGCGCCTTTCCATCACGAGGCCTACATTGTTAACTAAGCATGTGAATTATCCGAAATTGAAAATCGGGTATTAACATGTATAAACAAACATGCATTAGCTATAATATCGCGGGTTTCCCAGGGGCTTCTGTGTTTCCTTTGTTCCCCAAAAATATTTCACCATTTTCCTCCGCTTCTCAATTTCGCATTTTCCCTCGTTCCCTACGATCTTTCTGGCTTTGCTCCCATGTTCCCGTTGCAAAATATGCCTTGTTTCCTTGTTGTCTAGCTGAACCATAGATATCTTATATACACTAGATAGTGCATCTAATTATTCTGCAATTCAAAAATTGAAGCCGTGATTGCAGACTCAGGATATTCCCATGAAATGAGAAGATTCGTATGTTCAGTTCTATTTCTTAAACAGGGAACTTAAACATTAAGTTAAACCTATTCCAAATTCCTTTTTAAACTGTTCAAATGATGAAAGTTATTGTTGTTTTTAAGCGTTTATTAGCGAGTGGGAAACTTCAACATGGCCGCCATCCTCAAATGTTTTTTTTTCTGCAGCTGAAATTCATTACATTTGGATTGTACCAATTAACGTGATTTTTGAATCCGGGATGCGTACATAAAAACCATCCATGCAGCTTATCTGCTTATGAATCAAACAATTTACAAAACAATATTGTTTACTGCATTACAGTGTCGCTGGCTATTATTTAAAGAACCATTAATTAATAGGGATCTACTGCAGGATAAACTATTGTGTGATTGTCTCACCATGGATCGCTCATTTACCATGGACACTGAAACTTTTCACGTATATACAGTCTAACATGTGGTCAATATTTTCAATATTGTCTAGACAAGCACATTCCCCTGTGTCAAAGCAAACAGTAATAACGGGTGAGTTCAACCATGGCAAATTCAAATAGAGTATGTATTCAATGTTTCACCGGTATAATCCTCGATAAATCCACCATTGTGACATTATCCAAACAAAGTATCTTAAAAAGATTTCTTATTGGCGGTTATTATAAATGCCTCCCACTCCGCATCCTATATGACGATTGTGTGTTTGTTTGACTCTATAGGTGGTTTCCAAACAATTACAACCAATCTCCAAAAGACACGGCAGCTACGTTGATGTCAAATTCAATGAAAGATAATGAAATTCTTTCGTTTAAATAATACCAACACGGCCGGGTGACGGAACTTGCAATCGACTTAAGCTTATCCCTAGGAGTACGTTCAAGGATCAAAGAGATTATGGCTGTATGAGCCGCTGTATCCTCATAAAAAGGTTATGATTTTGTCAGGATCAAAGAAGAAATGTTCTTAGTTAAAATTTTTCTGTGTCCGCTACTTGGACCTATTCGCTAATGAACACAATTTTGATCTAGACAGATCTAGACAACATTTCACCACAACTTGAAAGAGCATCACAAAATTAGTACTATTTCGAAGTTTCGTTGCGAAATGTTGTAAAATGCGGATAATATAGCCCTGCGATGCTTGCCGTTTTTCAGTCATTTTGTATTACGCACGGGAAATTGATACCGCTTTCTAATTAATATAAACTCTAAACCTTAATTCTTAAATCTTAAACTCTAAGCGTGCAAAGCACAACTTGGGAATATCATTTAATTAATCATGCAGTTTAGAAATGGCATCATATATGGGGCCCATTTCGTAGAGACATGCATGATAAATCATAAATATATCCTTGCGAGAACAATTCATTCACAAATAGCGGCAATATTCAACTACTAAGCTTGAAACTGTGCTCCCATTAAGCTTTGCGCGCTTAGAGTTTAAGGTTTACCCTTTTTCAATTGGCTTTATATTTGAGAAATAATCAAAATCCTCCGACATCGCGCTGGTGATGTTATCATGTTTGGTGCGAACCACTTGGCTATACATCGAACAATCTCTAATTCTCTATACAATATTCTTTCGCAGGTGTTTTGTACGACCTAATGCCCTTCTCAAGCATATGCTGTATTCAAAGCAAGGACAGGTCGATTTTCATCATTATCATAAGGCATGGATAATCCATGCATGCATTTTTAGTCCAAGACACAAACACGCAAACAAGGCTGCAAACAAGGCCGGTCAAAACTCAAAAGGTACTCAAAAGTCAGTTAGTTAAAACGGGTAGCAGATATACTAGCTGTTTTGTTCAAAATGAAACTGCAAACTGCAGACATGATTGTTGGCTATATTAGCCAATCAGAAGCCTCAAAGTATGTCCCAAATATATGCATGTGTGCATGGGAATCTATATTATAGGTGGTCGGTCGTTCCACAAACCTGGCCGTATTTTTTCGTCCCGTTAACCATGTACCAGTATTTTCTTCGTGAAAACCGTAATCAACATTTATCTTATACAGTTATCGTTTATCGTCTAGGGATGTCGAACGACGAGAGGGCAAAGAGTACAGATTTTCGTTGAGAAGCACGTGCCGGCTCAGTGCAGTTGGCGGTGAGATCTCTGATGCCGTGAAAGAGTTTTGTACCTGAATGGGAACTTAAATGTTATACATTTACCTGTTATAATTACCTTTCATTGCATTTATCAAGTATCTTGAAATTCGTAGAAAATAATGAGGTTTTACCCCAGAAAATTAATTACCAGAAATTAGCGACAAAATTGATCACAGCTGCATATGTTAATTTGCATATGAACCATACATAATGGCCCTCAATTTATAACAGATAATACATAGGGTAAATATATGAACTGGCTAAATTATGGCAACTCAAGATCTCGGCACTGTTTGCCGACCTCTTCACAGCTTCTTCATGAATAAAGCAGTGATTTTCTAAAGTTTTGGTAGCACAGTTTATTCATTTTACTGTATTTCTCCAAGTTCCAATTAGTGTTCAAGATAATCAACTCAGTTTAATCGACTTTGTTTGGTTCAACTGCCGTAGGATTTACTTTGAGATTTAAAACTGTTTGAGGAAGCAATCAAGAGTTTAGAGCGGGATAATTTATATTACGTATATGAAAGAATATATCACGCTAGGTGTTTTACACCCCAATTCAATAGCCTAACTAAATCCGACTCAAAATGTGCATGTACAAGATACTGTTGTAGTTTTAAACTTTCTGGTTAATAGAGACCCAAGCAATCAAGCATGGATAAAAGTGTGAGTATGCAACAAATTATTACTGATTTGGCCGCCCATAGAAATACCTGATCAGAATAAATATATGCTACCGAAACTTCGAAATTGATCACGCCCCCACATGCACGTACATACAGTTTTAGGCCTACTCTGGGGCGGTAAATCGCCTTAAATCGCCTAAAATCGCCCAAAATCGCATTAAATCGCGGGTTAAAATGGTCAAATTTCTCTTAAATCGCCTAAAATCGCTTTAAATCGCCTAAAATCGCTTTAAATCGCTTAAAATCATGGGCGCACTGGGTGGGGGACGGGGCGACCGCCCCCCCCCAGTTTCTGGCTGGGCAGTCGCCCCCTGGCTTTGTTGGGCAAACAATGCCAGCCGGGAAATATTCGCTTCACTGTCTGGCAATATTGGTTTATTATAGAAATAAATGGGACAAATCCTTTCAATTTTGTGGGAAATTCTGTCAATTATGTGGGAAATATGCTATCCAATAGGAATTTTTTGTAATCACTTCTCGCCCCCCCCCCAATCACTTCTTTCCAACCCCCTAATATTTTCCTTCCCGTACGCCCATGCTTAAAATCGCATTAACTCGCCAACATGCATGCTGTTTGATACATTCAGTCAATAATGTACTCAAGTTTATCAATTGCTGCTATTTTGCTGGCAAATCACGTATAATCCAGGTGTTTTGCAATCAAAAGTAATGCAACATGGATAAATCAAATAAGTGGATTAGGCTGACAGTATTTAGTCACTCATTAGGCTCCGGTCGTTAATAAAAACAGAGCCTTTTTCTGCTTTATGCAGACTTTACAATAATTAGGCAATTCTGGGATATGAAAGACCCATAGATTCCATTACACTACCAGCAACAAAATTGAGTTACTGGTTAATTTCATTATTGGTGTAAAATGTGGAGGCTGGGCTACAATTTATATGGACTATGGTGGCTGGGCTACAAATTAATCTATAATATACATGGCCTCTCAAAGCCTAATTGCTGTTAGAACAACAGTAGGAGACTATGATAATGAGAGTCAATGAGTACGAGTATATAATAAGGTCATCCTGCAATTTATGCACTGTTGCATGTAGATCGAGCACTGCATTGTATACAATGGTTGTACTTCGACATGTGCATGGTTATACTCTAGCTCCTAGTTATAATTATATTGGCTATCATACGAAAAACATACGTGAGGTTTAATATGAGCGAGATTTGCAAGTTTTGCAACTCTCATCTATTAAATTTTCCAGATCTGTATATAAAATAAACAGTAAAACAATTATTACATCGTACATACCATACAATCTTGCAGAACAAATTATTAGGTAAAAGACTTAAAACCACGATGTAGTGCGCCGTATCATTTTGTTTACACGCGTAAAAATCATCATGTTGATGCAAGTTGTTCAAAACAGGAGCGAACAATGTTGTGCTGCACCCCGTGAACAATATTGTTAACAAGTTGTTGAACCATCAATATTGTTGCAACTTGTTGACAATCATGTTAACAAGTTGCAACAGTATTGATGGTTGAACAACTTGTTAACAATATTGTTCACGGGGTGCAGCACAACATTGTTCGCTCCTGTTTTGAACAACGCCGAACAACATGATCAATTTTTACCCGTGTAGTATTTTTTTTTAATAATTTAGAATTCCGACCATTTATATGCGATGTACTTCATGTAAATTAAACTTTACGGCATTACGCCGACAGTTTCCGAATGCGTGACAATATATACTGTTTCAAACTGTTTGTGGATATAGATATCAAACATAATTTTATAACACATGTTTGTTGAAACAGTTTAAATTATGCAAGCTAAATAAAGAAGTGTTGACAAGATACAAAACAAGACAATTTCACTTACAAGGGTGACAAGGTAATTTATAGGAATATAGCTTATTGTAACTGTATAAATATATTGTGCGTTTCTACTCCCTGTGGGCTATGGTTCTTTTGGAAATCAAATATCTATTATATTTTGCAATTAATAATATTAACGTTTAGCCTAAGATATGTGTAGTTTAGTTATAGGTTGGTATTTTGCAATTATGTACCGTACATGCCCCTTAAGTAGAGTATATTTATTAACTGTTTACAATATTTGTGGTATATAATGTAGCCATGAATGCATGACCACATGACCCCACAAGATGAACTCCAATGGCTTCTAAATAAGACAATGGATGAAAAGTTCACGAATCAATATTGAGCTTTATATATGATTCGGATTAAATACAATATATTAACCTAGCTTTATATAAAATGTACATACATGTTTTAATAATTGTATTTTGCTTCATACAATGCATATGTGTCAATGTGTGTGAAAACATTACATTATTCAGCTCACTCCCCTTTGGGGCTTTTCAGTCACCGCTTACATAAAGTATTAGGGTTACTTATGTTAGTCTAGACTATATATCTTTATAACAATGAGAATATGATATCACTTTTCTAACTGTTTTTATTCTAACCCACCCTGCCATATTTTGCCTTGTGGGAGAAAACCGGAGAAAAATATAAAATTCAATTACCTTGAAAAAACAGGTCTAAATTGCAATCCCTAAAATTTAGAATTTTCTCTTAAATCGCATTAAATCGCCTAAAATCGCTTTAAATCGCAGTGCTTCAAAGTCCCAGTTTTTCCTTAAATCGCCCAAAATCGCCCAAAATCGCATTATATCGCAGCGATTTAAGGCGATTTACCGCCCCAGAGTAGGCCTTGCAACTGCAGCAAAAATACCAAGTGAAGATATGTCTGGTTTGGAACCAATAGTATTTTTAGCAAAGGGTGCGAAAGTGATGCTGACCATGAATTTGTGGTCTTGTGTCGGTCTCTGTAATGGTGCGACTGGAATAGTTGTGGATTTTATTTTTAAGGAAAATCGTCAGCCACCAGACTTACCTGTTGCTGTAATGGTTGAATTTGAGAACTATAAAGGTCCATCATTTGATGAAAGCAGACCATCATGTGTTACAATATGTCCAATAACAGTCTCTTCACAAAGTGGTATGCATGATAGGCAACAGTTATACCTCTTAGACTTGCGTGGGCTTTAACAATTCACAAAAGCCAAGGTCTAACACTACAAAGTGCTTGGATAGATATTGGAAATACTGAACGAACTGCAGGAGTGTCTTATGTGACAATTAGTAAAGTAAAAACATCATCCTGTGTGATAGAACCCATGACATTTGAACGATTGAAGAGCTTAAAATCATCAGCTAATTTACAGTTTAGACTTGACGAAGAAAGGAAATTAGATGATCTAGCAGAGAGTACATACCATACATTGTCATCCAAGCATTCTGGGTAAAAATTGATACTATGCGATTTCCAGTATACATGTATATAATATTGTAGTTATATTTGTATAGTTATTTTAATAGTTATATTTATAGAGCCCTTCTAACCCATACATGCATCTTTTAATTTAATAAAAATGGTAAGTATCTAATTTTAACTAAATCATACTCTGTCTATAGTTTTTTGTGTGTATTAATCTGTATTTATTTTATTTATTTTTAGGCTTATATAGTGATTCTTTACATTGGACCATTGTGGAGTTTCGTTTCATACAACAATGACATATAATTTGTCTTTCCGTCATGAACTTACAGTACAACTCACAAGACCTCGACATATTGTTTCAATTTAAAATGGCATGGTTATGTTCATATGATAACAGTACAAATTGTATATATATATAATGCTGTGATTGAGAATTGTGAAGTGTATTTGGAGGATATGATGTCAACAGTTTGATTTGTTTCCATGGACATTGGACAATAAATTGTATTGAATAACTGAAACAGAAAGCAAGCTGTTGAATATTCCCACCATCGGGATGTCTTTAGGAAAATACTGCTGTGCTGTATTAAAACTACTGGTTTACAGTGTACTGGCATCACATGAAAATATTCGAAACTTCGTGAGTCAATGTATTTTCCAAACGACTATACCAAAACAATATGGCTGAGTGAACATTCAAGCAAATAACTTGACTAGAAACGTACAGTCTGATCGTGTACAGCGCACGTTGTAAAATTATGTGGACAACTCATTCTTTTTTAGATTATGATATACCTATAAACTGTCTGTGTCAATGTAGATAGTGCCAATGTAAACTTGCTGTGGTGTGTGGGTATTTTACTACCTGAAAAATAAGCACAAACTCGGAAAAGAAACTCGATTTCCATTAAAGAATAAACACGTATTTTCCAGTTAGTACAAGCTGACAATGGAATATGTGGTTATAATAAATCAAACATATAGTTTTAGTTCTCTTAAGCCATTTGTATTATTGTGTATATATTAATTAAAATTACTCTTACTAATGGACTGTACTACAAACAATAATGGACTGTACTGTACTACAGCAACGTAGCCAAAGTCGCCCCCCTCCGCCAAACTATTGCCCCCCCCCCCTTGTGAAAATTCTGACCAGTACAAACATGTGCATTATATAAAAAACGTTCATTGTACTATATATATTATTCATGGGATAGTGTTAGAGTCCAAATACATTTTCACATAAGAAACAAACTTTATTAGAACTAGTGAGCTCAATGTCAAACAGAAACATCGACTCAACATGAGGGGATAGGACGTAACTTTGGGCAAAAGTGCAGAAATACAAATTAATCCAGTTCATATAGAGATCTTTGATTCAATCACTGGATTTGATCAAGGCATCATGGGTAAGCTTCGAACCTGTCGCCCCGTCCGCCCTTTTCGAATGAGCACATGCTTTGTTACAGTAACGCGATATAAGTATCTATAAGTACGAACCATTTTCATCTAAAATAACCTTTCAAGGTGAGTTGTATTGTCTTCATTGTTAATATCTTTTTGTTTTTATGATTGCTTGTAATTAATAACTACTAGGAATCACGATTAGACGTAGTAAACGCTTTTTTTTCATTTGCATATTTTCACGGTATGTGGCCATGCGGCGGCAGTTGTACTCGGAATCCGTGTTCGAAATTGTAGTGCCAACGATAAATCCACGTATTGTACAAGTCTTCAGATATAAATTTATTTTAATGATAAAGATCTTATTCCTTTTAGACGAGTCAAGAACACCAAGGAGCTTCAGGTATGTTTTTCGTATATTTTAAAGAATTTGTGTTTTAGCCTTATTAAATGTGCATTTTACATATGGCATTGCCGGGTTTTTTATTGTTTTTGCTTATCCAAAACAGTAACAAATAAGAATAAAAAATAATTGATTTCATCTCTCTCTCAGAAAAATCAGGTAAAGAAGTAAGGATTCGCAAGGGATGGTTAGGATGCTGAGTCTGTATATGATGGAATGACGAAGAAAACGTGCTTGGCCGTCAGCATGAATTTGAGCACGGAATACCTCTGACCCTTGCCCTGTCCGACATCAAAAATCTTGATCGAAATTCCTTTATTCCTTCTTTTTAGAACAAATAAATCTTCTAGTGATTTGAAAAAAAAATGAAAAAAAATGTCCAGTTGTTTCAAGAAACTGGAATTTGCCATTTAGATATAGATGTTCCTATATCACATTCTGCCATACAAATTACCAAAAGGGATAATATCAAAATCCTTCTCCAACTAACATAAAACCAGCATACAGGACATATTAAGAAGCGTTTCCCATAACAATATATAAACATCCTGTACCATTATTTAATTAAACAACAAAAGGCAAATCACAGGTGAATTTTTGAAGTCAAAGCCAAAGGAACAGCCATAATCAATGGCTTTTTCTCTTGCTTGTGGTACTTTGTAGGATGTGTAAGAATATATAGGTATATACGAGTGTGAAAGAGAAGATTCTGTGGATTATTTTGATACCAATTATTGCCATGGTTACTTTATTATTATTCTAGCTTGCCGAGTCTTCTTCCGGGCATTCGCGCTAGTTACGAAGTTTCAAAGGAAGTCGCTAAAATACACAAATTTCGGCTAGTTATATCATATCTTTTTTGTTTATGCTCTGATTTTTTTCGTTATTGTGTGATTTGAAAGATAAAGTGTCCATTTACAATCGTATGTTTTTGTTTTTTTAATAATTGCGCAATGAAATTGTAAAAATGCCGTGGAAAAGAGCAACACAATACACCAACCATGTTGCCATGACATTCAGTGTCTTAACACTGAACATTGCAACATGTGACATGATTATGGCTGTCAGCAGTAGGTGGTATGCTATCAATTTTAAATTAGACTAAATCATTTCTGGCAAATGTTTTTGTTATGAGAAATGAAATCAATATTGCAGGTGGAAAAAGGAAACATTTCCTAGTTCATTCAATATTGTAGAATGTTGTTTCATAGTGAAAAAGAGAGATATTCCTTGAAAATTTGTCTTCATTGGAATACACCCTTTTGATATTTATGTCACAACTCCTTCCTTGTCCAGGAAACCTTTTGTTCATGAATTTATATTTTTTATGAGAGTGTGGCTTCTAGACCAGAGGGGTATTTGTGATTTAATTACCTAAAGGGTGTATTGAGATGGGTGAAAGTAAAAATATAGTTATAGATGGTGGTCATGATCTTGCTTAAAAGGACAATATGCTCTTAAATGCAACAATATTTTACTTGCTGTATTTACATTTTAGAGCATTGCTGTATAAAAGTAAGAGAAATCTTACTGTTTATAAAACTTATTTTTGTTTTTCCCAAGGAAGCAAAACGGCTCACAATACTCAGGAGTGGTTTTCACCAATCTCACCAGCATGGAAAATAGCTCTAAGGGAATATCTTTATATCTCGATATATTTCACCATGAAATGGATGTCTAATACTCCGCCACAGAATAAAGACATACAGAAGTGTAACTTCCATTGCAAAACCGTAAGGCGCTTTTTACCGAAATAGCTGGCGGCCATGTTCTTAGCAAGTGCCCTAAAGAGAGGCATTCACCCCCCTGGAATATTAAATTTTCAATATGTTTTCAGGGGGGTGACTGCCCCTCTTTAGGGCACTTGCTAAGAACATGGCGGACTGAAAAAATCCCTTACGCACTTTTAATAAGAAGATACACTTCTGTATGTCTTTATTCTGTGACTCCGCTTTCCGCTGAGTCAACGACTTATTGCTGACAGCCATAATCTCGATTCATGCCGAAACAATGCAGGGCATTGCGGAGCTGGCCAAATTTCCGCACCATGCCATTTTATATGCCAACTGAGAGATCAGCAGAACGACTTTCAGTCGGAGTCCAGCTCCGATTCTACGGCCACTGTGCACAAGCCATCCCTTATCTTCCTCGCCCCATCGCTTTTCCCATCATTTCCAACATTATGGCGAACAACTTCTTGTAAAACTACGTCAATAGTCCTAAATTTTCTACACGGGTAAAAATTGATCATGTTGTTCGGCGTTGTTCAAAACAGGAGTGAACAATGTTGTGCTGCACACCGTGAACAATATTGTTAACAAGTTGTTCAACCATCAGTACTGTTGCAACTTGTTAACATGATTGTCAACAAGTTGCAACAATATTGATGGTTCAACAACTTGTTAACAATATTTTTCACGGGGTGCAGCACAACATTGTTCGCTCCTGTTTTGAACAACTTGCATCAACATGATGATTTTTACGCGTGTACTCTGTTTGCACGCCATTTTGAAAGTTTCGCTCTGTATACTTCATGTAACTCGCATGTTTTGAATACTTTTGCAACGAAAACCGCTGGCCACCGCGTATCGCATATTGGCGCTTTTGGATGCATTTTTGACAGGCGTGGATTGCTACCTGCATAGCATTTCTACGGTGCAAAAAGCACAATCGTCAAACAGAAAGTATTTTAATTGCATTGTGCAGGGCAATGACAGGCCTGTGAGAGCAGGGGCTGAACTTTAAGGGCAGAACTTTAAGCGCTAGCTGCAACAAAAAGTCCAGTTAAAATGAGAAATTTCAAGCAAGCTGACACATCTGATGATATCATCATTACGAAATGGACGAAGATGACCCCATTGGAAAAAGATAAAATCACATTTCCATATTCTGACGAATTGGCCGCTAGCACAAGTGGAGAACCAACTAAATTATCTGCTATCCGTAACCTCGCTGGTGAGCAACTGATAAGCGTAAGAGGTGAAGCATCAAGCATATCTGGCATCAAAATGGCTACAACACAGTATTCAGGCAGCACCCAAAAGCAAGAAGTAATAATCAGAGATCCGACTGCTTGTGTAAAGGTAGTCCTTTGGGGAAGGTATGTCAATTCCCTTGAAATCAATAAAACATATCTTTTCAAAAATCTCAGGGTGAAAGTCACCAAATATGAACGCTACCTGAATACCCCACGTAAAGATGACTTTACTGCGACACAATGCCAAGAGTTTGATACCCCTCTTGTGCCACTGGAAGAAGATGTAAACACCATCCAACTTTCTCTGGCTCTATTCTTGGTGTACAGAAACCTCCAAATCCCTTGCATGCGTAGGTTGTCATAAAAGGTCTGTCAATGTAGAGGGAAGTAAAGCTGTGTGCCAGGCATGTGACCTTTCCCAGATCGCAACACGATGTCCCAGCTTCTGGTCAGTCCGATTGTTAGTGAAACCAGATGAATCGTCCAAAACTGTCCGTCTGATTCTTCCCAGTCATATGCTAGAGAAGTTTGTTGCCATCACTGGTTCTTTAGTGGAACTGGACACCATTTCAGAAGAAGATTTGGTTTTCTCAATATTTGATTGCTGTTGCAAAAAAATTGATTTTACATATGACAACATTGGAAACGAGATTACTAACATATCACTTAGTACCATATATTACATGGTTGCATGCCTTTGTTATTTATGCTCCTCATAAAATTTGTGCTTCTCAAATGTTCTAACGCACTATGGACTTCAATTCAAATTAGTTTGTATTGACTTTGTGTTAACATTTCAAGACTTATGTCTATTATTATAGTATGAAGCACTATTATGGACTTCAACTTAGATTACTATTAGCCATTGATATTAGATATTTAGGTTATGTTTAGGTTATGTTTTAATGCAGATTGCAGTATAAACATTTAAACAAATATTAACATTTGATTTCAAGCTGGTTAACTGTATAAAAAACATAGAACTTGCCGTCTTGCTCAGTCAACCTCGTTTAAATTTCCAGCCTATTTATAGAGGCCCAATTAAGAGGTTGACTCCGAGCTTGACAAATGTGTAGCCTGCGTGGCAGGCTCAAGGGAGAATATGAGCCTGTCTCCTGCAAATATATATACGGCAGCACTTCACTTGCGATAGTAACTTCTAGTTTTAAAAATAAACATTGTCTAAGCCAAGAAAATCAAAACTGAAGTCTTATGTAAATCAGGACAAATCTTTATCCGATTTACAAACATTGATTAAACATTCAATTCTTTTTTATTTTCCTCGTGAATTATATTAATGAATTTTTTAAGTATAATATAATATATTTATACATAATGATGCAACGCTATCATATTTTATCAATATTACAATAAATATTACAATTCGTATTACAAACACCGCGGAAAAACGTCTGCGCATGCACCAAATTATGAAAATATGGCGGGGAATTTGAATATCAATTTCTAAAACAAAAACATGCTTATTAATTGGTCAAAAATTAGTAAAACAAACGAGAAAATATAGCAAATGGGTAGACT